>JAZAVI010000460.1:0-103472 GCA_036326025.1 Chrosomus eos
GGTTCCAGGATAGTCTAAAACTCCCAGCATGCACTGCTGCATGAATAAAAAAATATTGCCACCATTGTTGAGATTAATGTGCTAAATTGTGATATCTCTGTTTCTTCAGGACATTGTAGCTCTGTTTTTTTTTTGTTTATGTATGATGTGTTAAAAAAAATGAGTCATTGAAATTTATTGCTGTGGTTTCACGGTGGTGGTAATGTAACACTTTTGGTTGAGGATTAAACTTTGAATGAGTGAGATTGAAATTCTTTAGTGGATGAACAGACAATATGATGATTTTTTATATTTTGACAAATCCAATTATTAATAAACTGTGTGTGTGCACAAGTGTGACTTGCAATAACACAGTTCAAGCAGCAATAAAAAAACACGTTATAGCATCAGCATACCAACTAAAGCAAACACTGATCTCTTTAATGGTAACTTCAAACCAAACATTTTCAATTAAACATCTCAATAACAACTTCTGTAAGATGTATGACAGAAATAAAGCCATACTGGTTAATAATAAGTGTAATAATGTGTAATGGCTGGAAGTCAGTTGTAGGTCTTGTGTTTCTCTATTTTCTGTTCTTGTTGTTCATATTTCCTTCAGTGATTCTGCTTGTTAACAGCAGGTGTTCATCACTAATGCTCAACAATCACTTACATATTCCCTTAATTATCGCACTGCAACACTTTCAATGTTACTTTTACTCTTTGTAGTGTGGATTTTCCTGTGGGGTTGAAAGGGTTAACAGTGAAAGATAAAAAGACACACCCACAAAATGTATTTTAACAGCAATAAACTGTAAGTTATAAAACAGGTTTATACTGGCAACACTGTTGCCAGTAGTTTACTGTAAAATCTTGTTTTTTGGGTCACCATTGTGCTGAAGAGTAGAGCCTGTGCTTCAGTCCAGGAGAAGATCTACAAACATTGTTGATATGCTGCATGTAGTTTTATTTAAAAGTCAGTGACTGTGTAGTTGCTGGTCCAGTTGAAATCTCTTTATTTTCAAAAGTTTTTTTTTTTTGGTTTATAATTAAATAAGTTCACAATAATACTTTGCTCACATTATTAATGCATTATAAATTTTAGTTAATACTTTTAAATGACAGTTTAATGCAGTCGGTTTCTGCAAGTGAAATTAGCTAACTTGAGTTTTAGTGCATTTTTACAGTAAATAACTGGCAACAGTGTTGCCAGTATTTTACTGTAAAAAAAACCCGGTAAGGGCTAACAGTGTGCGAAGAGAGTGCAGAAGATCTGAACGCAGATGGAAGAAAGATAAATTACAAATCTCGTATGAAATGCTAAGAGGTGCCCTAGGTAATTTCCAACAGGCTGTAAAAACTGCCAGGTTCAAGTTTTTTTCAAACATCATTGATAAGAATCAACAAAATTCTAGAATTCTCTTTTTGACAATTGACTTATTTTTGAACCCCAGATTAGAGGTGCAGGGAATTTTACCTGTGGATTTATGTGAAAGTCTGTTGGAATATTTTGTCGGACGTATATCGGACATCCGAAGGAATATACAACAGTGCTCATATGAGGCTATGGATGTACCCAAAACTCATGCTGTACTGTCCGATTTTAAGCCTATCTCCCTACCCACACTTTTAGATATTGTTTGTAAGTTAAAACCGACAGTTTCTCCACAAGATATTGTTCCTACAGCACTATTTAAGAAAATTCTTGAGTTGATTGGTCCATTTATAGTATCAATAATTAATAAGAGTCTACTCTCTGGAATTGTTCCAACCTACTGTAAACATGCTATAGTGCATCCTCTGCTGAAAAAAACAACAAATTTAGATAAGAATGTGCTGTGCAATTATAGACCAATCTCAAAGCTTCCTTATCTATCAAAGATCTTGGAGAAAACGTCTCGGTTACTAATGTAACCCTCGTTCCCCGAAGGAGGGAACGGGAGACGTGACGTCGACGTGACGACGCTAGGGGATCACTTCAGGGAGCCCTATCAACTTCGAGTATCTAAAGAACAAGCCAATGAACGTTGGCGTGCGTGAAACGCGTCACGCGCCCCGCCCCGCAGCGCGGGTATAAACAGGAAGCGGACGCCGCACTCATTGTTTTTCGCTGAGGAGCCGAGATTGAGTCGGCCGTACAGCGATGGTCAGCAACTGTGGCAGCGGGACGTCACGTCTCCCGTTCCCTCCTTCGGGGAACGAGGGTTACATTAGTAACCGAGACGTTCCCCTTCAGTCGCTCACGTTCGACGTGACGTCGACGTGACGACGCTAGGGGATCCCATGGAAGACGCCATCGGTTGCTGCCACATCCAGCGCCCTACGGAAGACTCTCAGACCCCCAAGTGGCTGGGGCGGAAGACCTGCGTAGAGGGAGTTCACTGTTGTTCCGTTAACCCACACAGTGGAACTCTTCGATAACACTGGGAATGCGTGCCTTTCCAGAGGAGAGGGACGCTGCGGAGGCCACATCCTGCCCGAAGGGAGGTAACATGTGGAGGATACACATATGGACTGGCCGGAGGGCAGTGCAACATATGGAATGTCACTGGGGTGGCTCCAGCCTGAGAAGGGGGAGGCAGCACCAGACAGTGACGGCAGAGCGGACTCTGCCAAGGGAAAGACACGGGCTCACCGCAGGGAGCTGGTCGTGGAAGAATACTCATATGGGATCGCCGCAGGAATCACCACATATGGAACCCAGCCTAGCACAAGTTACACAAGCATACGAGCACTAGGCCTGGCGTCGGACGCTCCGCAACGTCCGACTGCCGGAGGGGTGCGGAGGAACTCACAGGGTTCGCCAGAGTGGGGAACTCGACCGGAGCAAAAAAGCGCACGTATCCGCTCCATGTGGAGGGGAGTGGCGCAGCAAGCCGACACAAGAGCGGAAACTTCGGTGTTACCGGCTGGTTGAAGCGAGCACACAGGAAGAAACCGGCTCAACACGTAGGCTATAAAACCTAGCGAACGTGTTAGGTGTCGCCCAGCCCGCAGCTCTACAGATATCTGTCAGCGAGGCGCCGTGTGCCAGCGCCCAAGAAGAAGCGACACCCCTAGTGGAGTGGGCTCTCAACCCGGGCGGGCAGGGCACGCCTTGGGCTTCGTAAGCCAAGGCGATGGCATCCACTATCCAGTGGGCCATCCTCTGCTTGGAGACAGCCTTTCCCTTCTGCTGGCCTCCGTAACAGACGAAGAGCTGATCTGAGGTCCTGAGGCTTTGCGTTCTGTCCACGTACAGACGCAGAGCGCGGACGGGACAGAGAAAAGCCAGGGCTGGGTCTGCCTCCTCCGAAGGCAGCGCTTGCAGGTTCACCACCTGGTCCCGGAAGGGAGTGGTAGGAACCTTGGGCACGTATCCGGGCCGGGGTCTCAGGATCACGTGAGAGTTAGCCGGGCCGAATTCCAGGCACGATTCGTCGACCGAAAATGCATGCAGGTCCCCTACCCTCTTGATGGAGGCCAATGCAACCAGGAGTACTGTTTTACAGGACAGAATTTTTAACTCAGCTGACTGCAAAGGCTCGAAGGGTGGTCTCTGAAGTGCCGAAAGGACCAGAGACAAATCCCAAGAGGGTATAGAGAGTGGGCGAGGAGGATTTAGTCTCCTTGCTCCCCTCAGGAATCTGACGATCAGGTCGTGCTTTCCCAACGACTTACCTTCAACTGCATGGTGATGTGCGGCAATGGCGGCAACATACACTTTAAGGGTGGAGGTAACTACCGCTGGGGGTAGGTCACCTAGAACCTCCGCGTCCCGTCCAGGGACCAGACATGGAGTTTCCAGAGGTCCGGACGCGGGTGCCATAGGGTGCCCCGTCTCTGAGAGAGCAGGTCCTCTCTCAGAGGAATGGGCCAGGGAGGGGCTGTCGCGAGGAGCACTAGTTCGGGGAACCAGGTCCGGTTGGGCCAATACGGCGCAACTAACACGACCTGCTCCTCGTCCTCCCTGACTTTGCACAAGGTCTGTGCAAGAAGGCTCACTGGGGGAAACGCATACTTGCGTAGGCCCGGGGGCCAGCTGTGTGCCAGAGCATCCGTGCCGAGGGTCCCCTCGGTCAGGGAATAGAACAACTGACAGTGAGACGTGTCCGGGGCGGCAAACAGATCTACCTGTGCGGTCCCGAAGCGCCTGAATCAGCTGGACCACCTGGGGATGGAGTCGCCACTCTCCCGGTAGCACCTGCTGCCGTGAGAACTCGTCGGCTGCACGGTTGAGCAGGCCAGGAATATAATGGCACGAAGCGACCTCAGATGCTTCTGACTCCAAGGAGGAGATGGCGGGCGAGTTGTGACATGCGGCGGGAGCGTAAACCACCCTGAAGGTTGATGTACGCAACGGTCGCAGTGCTGTCCGTACGGACCAGCACATGCTTGCGCTGTAGCGGCATTTTGAAGCGGCTCAATGCAAGATGTACTGCTAACAACTCGAGGCAGTTGATGTGCCAATGCAGTTGAGGCCCCGTCCACAGACCTGAAGCTGCATGCCCGTTGTACGTGGCCCCCCAGCCGGTGGCAGAGGCATCCGTGGAGACCACAGAATGCCTGGACACTTGTTCTAGGGGAACATCTGCCCGCAGGAACAAAGGGTCCGACACAAGCTGAGAGTTTGGCGACAGTGCGGAGTCACTTGGACCCGGCACGAGCCGCTCTGCCACGCCCATCTCGGGACTCGACCGTGGAGCCAGTGTTGGAGCGGCCTCATATGAAGCAATCCGAGCGGCGTACCGCGGCTGCAGATGCCATATGCCCCAGGAGCCTCTGAAACAGTTTCAGTGGAGCCGCTGTTCTGCGTCTGAGCGTGCTCACGCAGTTCAACACTGACTGGACGCGGTGAGGCGCGCTGTCATGTTGATCGAGTCCAACTCCACACTGGGAAAAGAGATCCTCTGCCCGGGGGTGAGTTTGCTCTTTTCCCAGTTGACCCGAAGCCCTATGGCTGAGGTGACTGAGCACCATGTCCCTGTGTTCGCACAACTGCTCTCTCGACTGGGCGAGAATAAGCCAGTTGTGACAGGGCCAGCCCAAAGGGTAAGACTTTGTACTGATATGCCCGTCCCTCGAACGCAAAGCGAAGAAACGGTCTGTGTCAAGGGAGAATCGAGACATGAAAGTACGCGTCCTTCAGGTCGATCGCTGCAAACCAATCTTGGGGACGGATGCATTTGTAAATGCGTTTCTGCGTAAGCATCTTGAACGGGCAGTCTGTTGAAGGGACCGGTTCAAGACACGCAGGTCCAAGATTGGCCGTAACCCACCGCCTTTCTTGGGTACAATGAAGTACGGGCTGAAGAGGCCGGTCTTCATATCGGCTGGAGGGACCGGCTCGATCGCGTCCTTCGCCAGTAGGACTGCGATCTCTGCCCTGAGCACAGGGGCACTGTCCGCCAGAACACGGGTGAACAGAACGCCCCTGAATACAGGGGGACGCCGGGCGAACTGAATCGCATAGCCGAGTCTGACAGTACGGATGAGCCAGCGAGACGGGCTGGGAAGCGCTAGCCAGGCTCCCAGACACCGCGCAAGCGGAATCAACGGCACCACAGACATACCCGGGGTGGGGCAGCGCGGCGGAATGCAGGGACCCGACTCGGACGGCATAGCGGCCCGGAGTGGGGTCTGAGTGTGTGGTGCAACACGTACCTGCTTCCGTCGAATGGCAGAGTGAGTGTGCGGAAGCGTCAGTGCGTCCAGAACACAGCCACTGCTGCTCGCTGGCGAAGAAGAGGGGCTCGAGGGTGACAAGGCATAGCGTCGTCGACCGCCAAGCGCGCCCTCTTGGGACCCAGAGGTTTCAGAATTGCTCTTTAGTTGAAAATGAGGGTACCACTGGCCCGTGGGTCAGTGGCGGAACAGAAAAGGAAACAAAGATTCTCCACCCGGCCCTCCACCGGGGGAAGGAGCGGTGCCTTCACCACCTCCTGAAGAGCAACCTGATTCACTCTGGGTCGCCCGTCTCAGGGTCGTTAAACCTGCGCTTGCCTCCTGGTTTGGCAGCGGGCTGGACGGGCATGGTCAACTTCCTGCGGCCTGCCCCACGCTGAGGCCTGGATGGTGGCTGCTGCTGCTAAGGCTTAGCGGGAGCGGAGGACGCCGCAGGAGGTCGACCTCGGCGACGAGCGGACGGAGGAGCTGCGGCCGGCGGACAGAGGGAGCAGCAGCGGTCCGCAGGGGCAGGATGTGTCGGATGGCCTCCGTCTGCTTCTGGGCGGCTGAGAACTGTTGGGCGAAGCTCTCGACCGCGTCGCCGAATAACCCAACCTGGGAAGAGGGGCATCCAGGAACCGACATTTATCGGTGTCCCTCATATCCGCGAGGTTGAGCCAGAGGTGGCGCTCCTGGACCACCAAGGTGGACATCGCCTGACCGACTGAACGTGCAGTTTCCTTCGTCGCTCGGAGAGCGAGGTCGGTTGCCACACGGAGCTCCCGGAGGAGCTCTGGGTCAGAACCACCCTCGTTCATGTCAATGAGCGCCTGGGCCTGATGGACCTGTAGAAGCGCTATGGCATGGAGGGCAGAAGCAGCCTGTCCACAGGCTCTGCAGCCTTGGACGGGAGGCGTGGATTGCCCCGCCAGGAGGAAGCGGACGCCGGACACAATTGCATCGAGACGGCACGCTCCACCGGGGGAACATCCACATACCCCTTAGCCGCCCCGCCGTCGAGGGTGGTGAGGAGGGAGGAGCCACTAGGACAGCTTCTGGCACTATACGGCGCCTTCCACGTCCTAGTAAGCTCCTAATGCACTTCCGGAAAGAATGGCACTGGGGCGGAGCGCTGAGAACCAGCACGGCCCGCCCCGAGATACCAATCGTCCAACCGAGAAGGCTCGGGACGTGGTGGAGGGTTCCACACAAGCCCGACCTTCTCGGCGGCCCGGGAAAGCATAGCCGCCCATTCTGGATCTGACTCGGGCAACGCCACACTCCAGAGAGGGGTAACGCAGCCGAATCCTCATCTCCAGAGGACTGAGCTCCCCCTCCGATGCTGCGATCGACATCTGATCGTCAGGTGGGGCCCCAAAGGACACGGCTGGCCGACAACGAGAGGGGCCAGTGCGTTCGTTTGGGGGCTCCAACGGCGGCAGCGCTTGAGAGGCGTGAGGGGCCCACGGAGATTGCCTCGGCGGGGAAGCCCTCACGGTAATCCTCAGATCACCCTGACCATGCGCAAAAGTAGGTCCATTCTGAGGTCCAGAATAAACACTAGATCTGGGCATAGGCGAGGGGACTGCACCTCCCTTGAGGTAAGCGAGTCTTGATCTAAGCGCTGCCATAGTCATATTCCCGCAATGAGAACATGAACTATTCACAAAAGCTGCTTCAGCGTGCTGAATGCCCAAACACGAGAGGCAACAATTGTGGCCGTCTGCTGGCGCCAGGGAACGACCGCACCCAGAAACGCACAAGCGGAATGTCATCCTGAAAAGGACGCAGCGTCACGCTTGTGTTGCTCTTTTAGTTGAAAACAAAAAATATAAAGAGAAAAAAATAACTCTCTCAGTGCTGAAGCACCCAGGGATAGCCGCGGTGTAATCGGGGTACACACTCACGAGAGGAACGCCCACCGAGACCGACACATACAGACACACACACACACACAAGCAATGCTGTGAAAACAGCAGTTGTGAGCTGTAATGCTCGCGGCCACCGCTGATCGCGCCGTCACACCAGCACTGGAACAGAGTATTCTCTTTGAAGTCTTCAACGATCGATGCAGCAGTCTGCAGAAACTCAGAGTCAAAACGAAAGCTCGGCTCCGAAGCGAAAGACAATGAGTGCGGCGTCCGCTTCCTGTTTATACCCGCGCTGCGGGGCGGGGCGCGTGACGCGTTTCACGCACGCCAACGTTCATTGGCTTGTTCTTTAGATACTCGAAGTTGATAGGGCTCCCTGAAGTGATCCCCTAGCGTCGTCACGTCGACGTCACGTCGAACGTGAGCGACTGAAGGGGAACTGTCTTTATTCAACTTGAGTCCTTCCTTACTGACAATACTATTGGTGAAGTCTTCCAGTCGGGGTTCAAAAAACAACACAGTACGGAATCTGCATTATTGAAAGTATTTAATGACGTGTTTATGACAACAGATTCAACAGTACTTCTATTATTAGACCTTACTGCAGCGTTTGACACAATTGACCATAACATTTTAATTTCACGCTTAGAAAAAGATGTAGGTATTCGAGGAAATGTTTTAAATTGGATTAAGTCTTATTTTCACAACAGAACTTTTGCAGTACAAATGGGTGAATGTACTTCAAGATCTGCGTCTTTGTCTTGTGGTATTCTACAGGGATCCATTTTGGCGCCAGTTTTCTTCTCACTTTACATGCTTCGATTAGGTCAGATTATGAGAAAATATGAGTTTTCCTTTCATTGTTATGCAGACGACACCCAGTTATATCTACCCCTAAAACCAACTGTCCCTGCTGCTGTTGGTAGGCTGGTAGAGTGTCTCGGGGAGATTAAAAGGTGGATGTCTGCGAATTTTCTGTCTCTAAATGAATCTAAAACGGAAGTGATTTTATTTGGTCCTTCTGAGTCTGCAGACTCATCTAAAATTGAATTGGGTACACTATCCCCTTATCTGAAACATCAAGTAAAAAATCTAGGTATAACTTGCGATAGTGCGTTAAGATTTGATAAACAGATCAATCTAGCAGTTAAAACGAGTTTCTTCCAGTTAAGATTAGTTGCTAAAATTAAGCCCTTTGTAGCAGAAGGACCTGGAAAAAATAGTTCATGTGTTATTTTTTTCAAGACTGGACTATGGCAATGCATTGTAATGTTGTTCAACAAAAAAGTCTACACAGATTACAACTAGTACAAAATGCAGCCGCTAGACTCCTGACAGACACTCGAGCCTCCAATATTACACAAACTACATTGGTTGCCAGTTTCATACAGGATTAATTTTAAGATACTCTTATTTGTTTTTAAAGCATTACACGGTATTGCCCCTACTTATATAGCTGATCTTATCCGGGTACATAAACCAAAAAGAGCATTGCGCTCGGAATCAACAAATCTCCTGGTGGTCCCCTGTACGTACAGGAAGCTGAGAGGAGACCGCGCCTTAGCGGCTGCCCCCAGGCTGTGGAATTGTCTACCCCGTTATATTAGGGAATGCTCCTCTATTACTGAGTTTAAAGGTCATTTAAAAATGTACTTTTTCGCTTTGGCATTTGATTGTCCATGAGTATGTGTTGATGTAATAGGTTTTTATTGACGCTGCTTAGATGTTGAGGTGTCCATGGCAATGCGTAGAATTTAACTGTGATTTTCTGATTGTTATTTTATCCTATGTACAGTACTGTGGTCAACTCTTGTTGTATTATTATGTGCTCAATAAATAAATTGAACCTTGAACATAGATTAACCGCGAAAAATAATCGGTAGATTAGTCGGCTAATCGAAGAAATAATCGATAGACTAATCAACAACAAAAATAATCGTTAGATGCAGCCCTAGTGTCACATGATCTTTCAGAAATCATTCAAATACTTTTTTTCATAATGAATTTTACAATTAATTTTGGTCACACTTTATTTTAAGGTGTCATTGTTACAGTGTTATATATTTAAGTACTGAGTAATAATAGTTCACTACATGTACTTACTATAGGGTTAGGGTAGGATTAGGGTTTGGTTGAGGGTTAGTTGCATGTAATTATGCATAATTTACTGTTATTACTACGGTAAGTACATGTAACTATGTAACAAGGACACCGTAAAAATAAAGTCTTACCTTATTTTTTTTTAAATTTAGTAATAAATATGTAACATAAATCAAAATTTCATTGCAGCAATTATGCATACATTGAATTGTGTAATATCATATTGACCACTAGGGTTCTTAAACAAACGGTAATTTATTGTTTAGTCAGTTAATTTTTATCAATTATTTTGTCTGTTTTGTCGCCCCCTTCAGGTCCGGGCGGAGTATCACAAACTGTTAGTCCGAATGTGTCCACAGAAGGAGAAAGGAGAATACAGCACCAGCCAGTCCAACAGCAGTCAGGTACGGCAAGCCCAAAGTATTCTTCGGTTTTTACGCGTATGCGAGGGTCCGTGTACAGTTTACGTGATGCAAATTTCGTCACCAGAATAGTATGTGTGCCGCCCGATGCGCACATGAATGTGTTTTGCACACTAATCAGTTGTTCCACAAGGTGGCAGCACAGTCTCGGGCCGTTGTTTCACAGTAGAAAACGAAACTAAAGAGACGAAACTACAACAACAGGCGCCCGCATTGACAAGCGCTTGTGTGAGAGAGCCGTAACTTTAGTTTAAAAGAATACAAAGACATTTTTATTGGACATAACTTCTGGAGAAAAATAGCGCAGACACTGAAGAAAGATGAAACTTTCTAGAGCGATTGTTGACCGCCTGCGTTTACGCACCCTATCAAACCGAGTATACTATGAAAGGCTACGCATTCAACCGTACGCATACGCTAGTGTACGTGTAGAAGTATATTTTGGGCTTTAGTGAGTGTGTTTGAGTGTTTTAATGCTGTGTTTGAGGCTTCAGTTTCTTCATTCTTTTTTTGTCTTTCACAGAAACCTCTTCGGATCGACAACAGCACTGGAGAGTCAGAGATATAAAGTGCTGGTGGATTTTTACAAACTCTTGAACACAAGTCACTTTCAACGACAAACAAAGACCTTCAGTTCAACCTTTCCAGTCAGAAGATCTTAAAATTGCTTTGCATCCGTCTGTTCAGTGAGAACATTGTGAATAAATAAGTATTGTAGCGAATAACAGACATTTCTGTTAAAATAATGACCAATCACAGGTGTTTAAGTTACTGGTAGTGATAATCTGCAGGGTTTCTCTCAAAACGCTGAATGAGTTTGTTCAGCGCAAGTTTACAAATTTTTACACAATAATGTCTAAAAATAAAAGCAAAAGCAAACTGTGAAAAAACTATATTCGTGAGTGGAAATGGCTAATGAGCCAATAAGGGCTCCTCTGCCGCCATCTACCGGTTATAGTGGTTATTTAATGTCTTTTTTCATTTTAAAATAAGTTTGTTTTTAACCAAGGGTTAGTTTTCCTACATCGTGAAACATTTAGTTTTACAATTGAGGACAATCTTTGAAGGATGAACAAAGACAATGTTTTTTTGTCATCACATTGAAATTTTTTTTTTTTTTTTTTAAATTGGATAATATTCATCATACTTTTGAGCTTTGAAGTCCTTGAAAAGTTATCTCTATATTTAGGGTGCTTCTGTCTTCAGCTTTTCTTTTGTTGTTTTTTGTGAAACTGCAAATATCATGCAAATATTGCAGCTTCTTTTTAAAATAATCAATGTTTTATTGCTTTGAGGGAGATCTTGACATGATTATGCCACAAAAAGAGTTTTAAACAGCCTAAAAATAATCCTTAAGAAGTCTGAAAAATGAAAGTGAAACTGTAGTTGGGTTTTAAAACGTAAAGCGGGTTCATTTATGACATAAATAATACATAATGTTAACAATATGTTGTGTTGTCTGTTTGTGTACTAATATTTCATGAGTTTATTTTAAAATGCATTAAAAACATGTTTTGTTTAAATCATTCTGTGCTGTTATTATGTTGATGATCAAACCATAAACATCTTTACTGAGGTCTGATTTCTACCGTTTTTTCTCATTTCTGCCTCCATTTTACAGGAATATAAAGACTGTTATGACCAGAGAGTTACGTACTGTAGTTCTGTTTGAAGTTAAAGCGCAACTCAATGGTCAGCGAATAATATTATTGTCTTTAATTTTTTTGGAACACAAATTAAACGTTTTTGGTGTGTGTCACTGTCAACCCCAAAACTTAGCTTGTTACACTAATTACATGGGTTATTCTGATCACTTATTCTGGGCTTTTTTGTTGAACTTGCATTGGCTTGTAAATAATGCATGTGTGTTTCCGAGGGTCAAAGTCTGTTAATTCCTTGACTGCCATTTGCAAATATTTTACATACTTTAATAGTTTCTGTTTTGTTAGAAACATTTCTATAAGTCATATTTGCTTATTTTCTTTTACTGTATTTGCCATGTTTTGATCATTATTCCTGTTGTATTGTTTTCATGGCAGGGAAATTGATTCATTTTTATCATTTTATTTAGTTTTAAGAAAGTAAATGGCCCTCATAAACCTGGTTTGTCATGACTTTGACTATAGAATTGTATCACATTATTTTGGCAGTGAATGTTCTGGGTGGGTTTTGTAGAGCTGGAAATCATAGACTGAATCAGAACAGCTTCTCTCTTGTCTTGACACGAGCAGGAATACAGCAGAACATAGGAGGAAATAATGTTCAGCTTGACTGGAACAAATAACAGGCTAGAAATAACCTTTGAAACCGTTTAAGACTGTCAGGACAGTCAGTGGGAGATTTTCTTTAAGAATTTCTTATGACAAACCTTCAAACAATGTACAAGACTTAAAAATCTGCTATTAGCCGTTTCCTAACATGGAGCTAAAATGGACACTTCTTTTGGGTGAGTTTTGTTCACGTGTGTAGTGAATATTTCTGAATGACTGAAGTTGGTTTAGTAGTCAGACTGCTGCTGGAAACATGTGCGTCAAAGACCTAGAACATAACTGTGCTTGTGTTAAACAAGACTTAAGATGGACAATTTACGCGTTGTTTTTTGAAACCACTTCGATTATATTATTCATAGTTTCTACAACACACTCAGAAATCGCCCTAGTTTGTGAAATAGTGCACAATATGCTCGCGATCACGATCGTCTGATTCCACACGCAAACAGATTTTCATTTTTAACGCTTTTTTCTTCATGTCACAGTCTCTTTAATTTCTGCCCACCTTCCGTCCTGCTCCTATAGGGACTATCTTTAGATCACGACGGAGGCCACTGCAAATATTTTCTAAGGGCTAGTCCCTTAGAAGGAGCACTGTAGGGGGACATTAAATATTTAGTTATAGCCCCTAGGGATTTTTTTCTCTCCTTCAACAGCAGCAGACAAACAATCTTCTATAAATAGTTGTGAGTCTTCATTTTCTTTTGTTTGCCTACTCCAGTTCTTGTTTAAAGTCACTATACATGTTTATTCTGTGCATTTTGGACACTTTTTGTGTGAAATCATATTTATTTTGCCCATCAAAAACGTACTTTCACTTTATTTGAGCGTGAGTAGCGCAGCAACTCGGCGTCGAAACCCCCGCTTCACTACTGGGTTGCCAGATTGGGCGGTTTTGCAATCTATTTTGCGGGCAAAAATGGGCTTAGGCGGGTGGATACAAATTGGGCTGGTTTCGGATCAGTTCGGCGGGTTTTTGTAGCCGAAACACCGGCACTTCATGTCTCTTTAATTTCTGCCCAGCTTCCGTCCTGCTCCTATAGTTCCTGAACTACTATATTAGATCACGACGGAGGCCACTGCAAATATTTAGGCTAGTCCCAAAAGGAGCATGTAGGCCTACTGTAGGGGGACATTAAAATATTATAGCCCTAGGGATTTTTTCTCTCCTCCCGTCTGCTGCTGTTGGAGTAGAGAAAAAAAATCTTCTATAAATATTTGTGAGTCTTCATTTTCTTTTGTTTGCCTACTCCTACTTCTTTTGTGTGAAATCATATTTATTTTGCCAATCAAAAGCGTACTTTCACTTTAATTGAGCGCAAGTAGCTTCTCTACTGGGTTGCCAGATTTGGCGGCTTTGCAATCTATTTAGCGGGTAAAAAATGGGCTTGGGCGGGTGTATAAAATTGGGCTGGTTTCGGATTAGTTCGGCGGGTTTTTGTAGCCGAAACAATGGCACTCCAGATCCTTCTTCCTGCGACCCCCTGTTCAGCAGATAGCACACACACACACACACACACACACACACACACACACACACACACACACACACACACACTACAGCTCTGGCTGACTTGCCCCCTAAACTAGACACTCCGTCCCACTACCTTCAGCTCACGTCACTCACGCAGGTATTGTGCAAAATTATTACCCCCCTCGTTGAAGTCAGTATCCTAACCCCTAATCTTAACCCCTCCCCCACAACTAATCCTAAACCTACCAATACTAGGGGGGTAATAACTTGGCAGGGGGTCGAAATTAGGCACAACACCTGCACCGCCAACCCCTCAAACACACTAGATTGCGGGGGTTTCAAACTTAGCTAGCGGACTGACACTGCCTGCCAATATGCCCATGTGGGCAAAATATAAAAAAAGGTTACAGGAAAGAGTGGGAAAGAAATCCAGACTTAAAGTCATGGATTGCACCTGGTGCAGAAGAAAGGCACACTGCAAATAAGGCAACGCATGAAAACTCTAGGTTTAATTAACTCCCAGTCTCAAGGAATAGCTTAACTCCTCGGTATACTGTTCTAAATCACAGGTATCAAACTCAAGTTTGCCTTTAGCCTATATTTGGCATAGGCCTTTGAACATATTTTTTGTGTAGCTTAGAGTTGGTCCGCCAGACATGAACTTACCTCTGCAGAGTCAACCCTCCTGTGCTAATTTGCGGTATAACTAATCGATCACGAGTGGCTCAACAGGTAGATCTATAGACAGGGGCGGATCTACCGGGGTGGCAGTTGATCGCAATGAATTGCGTTTTGAATGATTGAGCTGCATTAAACAGTTGATGTAAATGAGTCAAAATATCACTTCAGTTGCAGCTTCTGTGCCATGTTTGCAGTGCAAAGATAGATTTTTTGATGATTTCATTTGACATTAATAGTCTGATTGGGTATTATTGTTTTAACTGAATTTGCTTAAATTAAGTAATTTGTTTTAATTTAAGAAATTGACAAAAGTTGATGCATAGACATTTAATAAGATTAGAAAAATTGCTCTTATAGCCTAATGGTAAAAAAATGCCCCTGGAAATGAATTTAAAGGGTTAAATATCGCCCTGTAAGTTAATGTCTGTTATTGATCATAAGTGCTCCTAAAGAAAAATTTTAGCGAGCCCTGAGGAGGAAAGAGGTAAAAACTATTATCAAGAAAGTTTATTATAAAGCACAGTGCTAGCATAGTTGCAATGCTGATTTTGAGGTGATACAAATCAGGTTTGTGCCATTGTACAGGAACACTTATTCCTAATATTAACTGTTTCACATGAAACCTCAAATGCCAGACATTGATTGCATGAGAAACAAAAGTTTGTCTGTATGAGTTTGTAAATGGCAGCCTGTGCCCTTTTGTAGTACATACTATTTCTCATCAAACTGTGATTAAATTCAGTATACGTCTGCCATATGTTGCCACCCCTCAAAAATTCCTGCCCCCCTCTCGCCACCCCCATAAATATTTTTCTAGATCCGCCCCTGGCTACAATCAACACAATTTTCATGTAATGTTATTCATGAATATGCATGTTTCATGACATGTTGCTATTTAAAATAATTGAAATGTTAAAGTGGGTTATTTTGTATGTCCATAATATATCCACTCAATGTTTTAATGTTACTGAATGCTTTTGTTCCAGTGGCTTTTATTGACAATAAACAGAGTCATTGACAAGGAGTACCTTCCTTGCTGGCAGGTACTCTATTGAAGTCTAAAACTTCTGGACCTGCCATGCATAACCACTGACGCAGTGGCGTAGCAAGTAAGTCTCGGGCCCATATGCAAAAAAAAATTTGTACGGGCCCCCCTAACCCTGCCCCCCAAGTACATTGAAGATTCATTTATAGACGTTCACTGTAGTGTATCAAGAAAATACCATACCAAACAATACCATAAAAACACTCTACCCAACAACTTTTCACAACCAGAACGGAACAAAAACAAGTCTAAAATCAACCAAGGCTCAGCCAATGTCAATAATAACTAAACCAGTCTATTTTAGGTAGTTTTTGTGTCGCAACTAACTTCTCCACCTTCTTTTTTCTCTTTAAGGCCCCACTTTTATGTTTGTATTTTTCCATCCTTTAATGTTCAATTAGCTAGCGTCTAGTAACCTCTCTCACACTGTGTATAGTGAGCCTATGTTCTGATGGTGCTGCGCTGTTACACTATGTGAACTCCCTCAGAGCTCACTCATAAAGTCGTTATTTTAGGGTTTTTTTTTTGCGCACAAAAAATGTTCTTGACGCTTGATGAACTTGGTTGAGGCACTGATTGTCACGGATGGGTGTAGACGGGAAGCACGAGGAGACGAGAAATAACAATTAACAGGATTTTAATGCTCAAAGAACTCAGGAGAATCAACACATACCATACGAACGTAACATATACAATAACCGACAAGGACTGAAGGAGAACACTGGGTTTAAATACACAGAGAACAGATCATGGGAACAAGACACAGCTGGGGCAAATTAACTAGACACAGGTGGAGGAACTGAACACAAACGAGGAGCGGGAAAACTGACACAGGACTAAACCAAAACACAGAGATGGGGAAAACTAAGAAACACAGATCACACTGGTGACATTACCCCCCCCCTCCAAAAAAGGCGCGTCCTCGCGCCGTACAATATCCAAAGGGGTGGGAGGGTGGGCGCCCTGAAGGCTTACGAGGGCATGGTGCAGGTCCGGGAAGCCTCCAGGGCGGAGCAGGCTGTGGGCGTGACCACGGCGGAGCAGGCTGTGGGCGTGACCACGGCGGAGCAGGCTGTGGGCGTGGCCACGGCGGAGCAGGCTGTGGGCGTGGCCAGGGCGGAGCAGGCTGTGGGCGTGGCCAAGGCAGAGCAGGCTGTGGGCGTGGCCAAGGCGGTGCAGGCTGTGGGCGTGGCCAAGGCGGTGCAGGCTGTGGGCGTGGCCAAGGCGGAGCAGGCAGAACCTCGGGCGTCCAGGGCGGAGCTGTGGGACCCTCGGGCGTCCAGGGCGGAGCTGTGGGGCCCTCGGGCGTCCAGGGCGGAGCTGTGGGACCCTCGGGCGTCCAGGGCGGAGCTGTGGGACCCTCGGGCGTCCAGGGCGGAGCTGTGGGACCCTCGGGCGTCCAGGGCGGAGCTGTGGGACCCTCGGGCGTCCAGGGCGGAGCTGTGGGACCCTCGGGCGTCCAGGGCGGAGCTGTGGGACCCTCGGGCGTCCAGGGCGGAGCTGTGGGACCCTCGGGCGTCCAGGGCGGAGCTGTGGGACCCTCGGGCGTCCAGGGTGGAGATATCCCTTCAGGTGGCCATGGCGGTGCTGCCCCTTCGGGTGGCCATGGCGAAGGCGTATAGCCCCCCCCCCAAAATTTTCTTGGGGAGAAGAACGGGTTTCAGCTCAGGCTCAGGAACAGTCTCTGGCTGGGTGGTCTCCGGCTGGTCGTGGCAGACGTGGGACAGGACCAGCGGTGAAGGCTCTGCAGGGCTGATGTGGGGCTCAGGCTCTGGCGGGCAGGCGATGGGCTCAGGGTCTGGCAGGCAGGCGACGGGCTCTGTCTCTGGCGGCTGGACGGTCTCTGGCTGGACGGTCTCTGGCTGGACGGTCTCTGGCTGGACGGTCTCTGGCTGGACGGTCTCTGGCTGGACGGTCTCTGGCTGGACGGTCTCTGGGGGAAGAAGCTCCGGAAGGTCGTCAAAAGGGTCTGGCTTGGCAGGGCTTGACGGGACCAGCGGTGAGGGCTTGACTGGGCTGGACGGGACCAGCGGTGAGGGCTTGACTGGGCTGGACGGGACCAGCGGTGAAGGCTTGACTGGGCTGGACGGGACCAGCGGTGAAGAAGTCTCGGCGGGACGAGACTCGGAAGTGAGTTTAGGGGTGCTGGCAGGCTCTACGAGGTCGATGGTAAATGGATTCATTATTTACCAACACCCACTCAACACATGCGGCGAAATCGTAGCGAGGGCCGCTCCCTGGTAGGCGTGCCCGGGACCACTCACTGAGACTGGCAATGTAGAATACACAGAGGGATCGGTCAGGATAGTGAGTGAGGTACGCCAACTCCAGAAAATCCCTGGTGTGGGATTCCAGGGAACGGTTGTTCTGTTCCAGGCAGAGTAGCGCCACAGCAGGAATATTCATTTTACGGGTCGGTTATTCTGTCACGGATGGGTGTAGACGGGAAGCACGAGGAGACGAGAAATAACAATTAACAGGATTTTAATGCTCAAAGAACTCAGGAGAATCAACACATACCATACGAACGTAACATATACAATAACCGAAAAGGACTGAAGGAGAACACTGGGTTTAAATACACAGAGAACAGATCATGGGAACAAGACACAGCTGGGGCAAATTAACTAGACACAGGTGGAGGAACTGAACACAAACGAGGAGCGGGAAAACTGACACAGGACTAAACCAAAACACAGAGATGGGGAAAACTAAGAAACACAGATCACACTGGTGACACTGATGTCACTTGGACTATTTTAAAACATCGTCTGTTTGGAAGTTTTCCTCTCTGTCCTGCAGTTGCCACGCCCCATTTTTCTTTCACTCAGTTCCCCATGCAGTTCACCACACCTTCAACTAATGTAAATTCCATACGTTTCTCCTTTGATTGGTATGTTAATTTAATTATGAGAAAATGTGCACGAATCTTGCATTCCTTTCAGTCTGTCTGTTTAAATGTACAAATGTTTGATTGTCATTCAAATGGACTGTGGCTATGTATTGTGGCATTATGTAGCTAATTGTATCCCATATCCCACACAAAATAAAGAAATTGTGTAATTAAAGTGACTAGACAGGACTGTTATGAAGGAGTGATCCAGCTCTCAGATTTAATCAAAAATATCTTCATTTGTGTTCCGAAGATGAACGAAAGTCTTACGGGGTTGAACAACATGAGGGAGAGTAATTACTGACAGAATTTAATTTTTTAGGTGAACTAACCCTTTAATTACTCATTAAAGAAATCACTGAGAGATATGACCATTGAGGTGAGATGCATACACATTTAATGATGTTAAGCATAATGTAGTTGATTTAAAAAAAAAAAAACACTTGAAGTTATATGAGTTTTTACTATTCCTGTATTTGTTTTCTTTCTCTTCCCAGTTCTCTTTCTGCCATCATGTAGTGGATGTCCCACTGGATTTAAACGTGTTCAAAAGAAATGTGTTGGTAATTATGACCTTGTGGTTTAATAAAAAAATGATGTCCAGGAGGGACATAATACAATTTAATAAAAAAATGAATGGTCTGTATACATCACTCAAAAGAAGGAATTTGTGTAACTATTTATAATGACATGTTTCCTTCCTCAATCCACTCTGTCTGTCTCTTGTTCAGATGAGGATGAGTGTGCAACTTTTCCGAGTGTGTGTGGCGATCGCTCCGAGTGTGTCAATACACATGGAAGTTACTACTGCGCCTGTGATCAAGGGTTCATAATGACCTTCCCAACAGGACAGTGTACAGGTATTAGAGAGGATGAGGACTCCACCTTGTACCTTTATTCATTTAGCAGAAACCAAAATTAGTCACAAAACATACAACAATAAATACTCCTGCATTTGTCTTTGTGCATAAGCTTAATTTATAATTATATACTAAAACAATCATTCATGCCAACTGCTCTCTTTCCCCTCCTGTCAGATATTAACAAGTGTCCCGAGAAAGAGTTTTCTGGCTATGGCGATATCGATATCGATATCGATATGGATTATGAGAGCTCAACTGGTTCTGAAGCAGAATGTGAAGGTACCTTTTTTCTTTCTTTCCGACCAATCAATTTAATTTGGCATGTGTTAGACAAAAGCTAACAGTTTATGCGGTATAATTAAACAAGATTACCAGCTTAAAAACCCATGAACAAATATAGAAAAGTGTTCTGCTGCTGATTGTGTTAAAATGACATTAACAGATAATGTTCTCTCACCCATCTCTCTCTCTCTCTCTCTCTCTCCCTCTCTCTCTCTCTCTCTCTCCTCCTCTCTCTCTCTCTCTCTCTCTCTCTCCTCTCTCTCTCTCTCTCTCTCTCTCTCTCTCTCTCTCTCTCTCTCTCTCTCTCCTCTCTCTCTCTCTCTCTCTCTCTCTCTCTCTCTCTCTCTCTCTCTCTCTCTCTCTCTCTCTCTCCTCTCTCTCTCTCTCTCTCTCTTCTCTCTCTCCTCTCTCTCTCTCACCCTCACAGACATCAATGAGTGTAAAGATGCAGATGTTTGCGGCACAAACGCAGAGTGCAAAAATAACCCAGGCAGCTTCATCTGCGAATGTCACAAGGGTTACAGTAATTATGACAACAACCAGTCAAAATGCATCGGTGAGTGTTATAGCAGCATCTTATAGAATATTATTGAGAATCTTACAGACGTTAATCAGTGCCTTACATTCTGTTTGCTGTTACATCCTTCCCTTCAGTCTAGGGGAAACCAGGGAACGATAAAAAATAAACATGTGGAGAGACTTTGAGGCTCTCCAGCCCAAGAGTCACAAACAAAACATTAGGGTTTCAATTTAAAATGGCATCTGCCTTTTACTTTCATATTTGGTTCAAAAGAAAACAGTGATATGAAGTAAAGCATTACGAATAAACCAAAAATATAAACAAAAACATTACCTCAGGAGGAAGACCAGGGGCCTGTTTCAATAAGGAGGTTCAACCAACTCTGAGTTAAAACTTGAACTCTGAGTTGACTTACCCTGAGATGGGAAACTCTGAGTTTTCGGTTACAGAACAGCTGAAATTAGTTGGTTCAATCAACTCTGAGTTGACTGACTCTGAGTTAAGTGCGTGCACCACAACTATAAAAAAGCCATTATCAATGGAGCACAGATATTATGAGTCACCATGGCAACAGCGCCAGACAAAAAGAGGTGTTGGGTGTAATTAATTACCAAGTAATCTAAATATTGTAATTTAATTAAAGGAATTACTCTTAATTCTTCCGTAATTTAAAATAAAATATGATGCAATTACATTAAATATGCTATAGACTATAGACCAATTCAGTATAAAACAATAGTGGATTTAACATACATTTTTAAAAGGTATATTTTTTATGTAACCTTCTCCATCTACACACTTTGATCAATTCAAGAATAATTCATGCAATTCTATATTGTTAATTTGAAAGCATTAAAAGTGCAGTTTCTTGTCTCTCCTTGTATTGTTCAAGTGGTTGAGGTTGATATAGGATTTAGTAATTAGTAATATGTAGACCAATACTTTCTAAAAATAGTAATTATTACATTAATCTAATTACACTGTTGAAGATGTCATTTGTAGTTAATAACTATTTTAGAGTAACTTGTTATAATATCAGAGGTGAAACTGGAAGAATGTTATTCAACCTAAAGTAGGCTACTACTTTGATAAATTTTTACTTAAGTAGCCTACAAGTAAAAGTACCAGTCTAAAAATCTACTCAAGTAAAAGTAAAAAGTAGCTCATTTAAAATGTGAGTAAAAGTTGCTGAGTAACTTGTTTAACAGCGGGGTGGGGTGTGTGTGTGTGTGTGTGTGTGTGTGTGTGTGTGTGTGTGTGTGGTGGTGGTGGTGGGGGGGGGGGCTCTCCCATGTAGGGTTGTAAGGTATGAGAGTTTCACAGTATGATAACCGTCTCAGAAAATATCACGGTTTATGGTATTAAACAATTATTAAATATATAAACAGCATTATTAAATTACAGTTATTATTATCATCAGTTAAAATGACAGTTAAATAAATAAATAAAAAATCAATAAAACATATCTAATCAACTAATTTCAATAATTGATTATGAATTAGATTAACATCTTATTTTTTATCATTAATAACTTATTAAATTATGTTTAAAAAATAATTGAGTTCTATGAAATGTTTTTTATTCAGATTTTTTTTTATGATTTAATACAAATATATTATCGAAAACGGTGGTAATCAAATAAAAGTTTAGCAAACATTTTAATCCTTTTATTTTTTGGCAAAGTGCTGCAAAACAGATTTAGTCAATTAAACCATGGACAAACAATATATATTCCTTAAATAATGTGTAAATACATTTTAGTATACCACTTCCTCTTTAAAAAATGGGAGGAGACCACAAGAAACTCTGAGTTTACTGAAGAAAACCTGCTCCTGACCAGGTTAGGTTCACAGAGTAAGTAACCATGGTAACTGACTATATACTTATACTGAGTATAAGTTACCTCTCTTTCAGAAACAGGCTTGACTTACTCTGCTTTCTCAGGTTTGACTTACCTCCCTTTCTGAAACGGAAAACCCAGAGTTTCCCTCATTTCAGGGTTAACATACTCAGAGTTTTCACTTAACCTCCTTTCTGAAACAGGCCCCTGAACAAAAGAAAACAAAAATACCTCTACCTAAAGGGGAATGAACATTGACTTACCTATCCATAAAAGAAAGAAAACAAAACAAAATATACAGTAACTTCCCTCACTCCTTAACTATCCATTAAACAGGAGAAAAGATATAGGTGTCCTCCACAGTACATTACTGTAACGGTCACCAGCTGGAGTGCCCTTGAGAACCACCAGAGGGCACTCCACACCAGACTTTTATCACTCCATCACAAACTACATTTCCCTTAACTCACTTCCCGGACTCATCATCACTGATTGCATTCACCTGTGTCTCATTACCATGTTAGTCTCAGCCTATTTATACCATGTTCATTCATTCACTCAAGGCGAAGTTTTGTATGTTGTTGCACTGCATTTCCGAGCGGTTTCCCTGGCTTCATGTCTCTTGGTTTTTGGATTTCTTCCCTGATCCGTGGATTACTCTTTTGCCTCTGACCCCTGCTTGGTTTGTTTGTTTGTTTCTTTGGACTGCCTACCAGTGTTTTGACTAGTGATGGCCAAATGAAGCGTTTTGAAGCATTATTGCTTTCCGATACAATTGTGTCGAAAATGGTTCATTACTCGAAGCTTCATTCAGATAGAAATTGCAGCACCATCTCCTGGTGAAGTAAATGTAATGCAACAAAGCTGACAACCATAAAATGCAAGTAGGCTTATGTTAACGCCCCGTTTATGACGTGTTTACCGAGGTGATCAAAGCTGAAACTGTGTTAGTGCTGTGAAACACATTTATGTAGGAGAATTTCATGTGTTCACCTTGATAATAAAAGTGTGTGGTGTGTGTGTGAGTGTGTGTGAGTGTGTGTGAGTGTGTGTGAGTGTGTGTGTGAGTGTGAGTGTGAGTGTGAGTGAGAGTGAGAGTGAGAGTGATTATTTCTTTAGACAAGGACAGAAGATCAGACCAGCTTAAAAAAAGTTGGAAACCATCACAGAAATTCTAATGGTTTAAACAGGCTTTTACCATTTAAACCACTACAGAAGTTTTTATGTAGTGTGTTTGGCACATATTCCATTAGGATTTAATGCCCCCACCAATAGAAACCAACACATAATCAGTAGAGACCCACAGACACCACTATAATTTCCATTATAACCAATAAAATCCCCATGAAAACCATTAAATCCAATAGAATTTCTGTAATGGTGTCTATATTTTTGTTTTTAGCAGGGCAGTATCATGTGTGAAAGCTTTTGTTTAGCTGTGGGAAGCATACCTCTATAAATGTAGCAGAGAGTTTTTGAAGTTTCTGTCTTTGATGCATATTTTTATGTAACAATGTTCATATGTTCTCAAATTAATAATAATAATAAGATGTGTCAGAGGGTGTGATTTAGGTAGGCTACATCATACAGAAGGCTTATTATATGGTATTGTGGAGTGCAATAAGGAGTAGACAAGAGACGGAAATGCGTCGAGTCAGCTTTACTCTCCACTTCAATAAAGACAGAACTGTACAGCAGTGAGATCGACACAACAACGTTATACCGGAAACTCTAACTAACTTCCCATTCCCTTAAAGGTATACTCCCTTGGTGAATGTCTCTCAGTGTTATTTGTGGGTCACCACACAGGCCCCCCCAGAATTCACCCATAAACAAGTCCACACCGAACAGGTACCCCCAACAGAACATAGGACGCTATTCACCAGTGCCAAACAGAACAGTCCAGCTCCTAACAGTTCCTAGAAAAGTTAGGCTAGGGGCGGGGCAGGCACCTGGTTCGAGGCTGCCGCAGGGGGGCGCCCCCGCCGTGGGGGCAGGGCCAACTGCAGTGGTTCGCCAATATCCACATGAGCAGGCTTAAGCCGGTCTATAGCCATCCGCTCGGGCCTGCCTCCCATATCCACCACAAAGTTCTTAGACCCCCTCGTCAGGACACGGAAGGGCCCATCATAGGGGGGGCGCAGCGGAGTACGATGTCCGTCATGGCGGATGAACACATACTTGGCTGACGGTAAATCCTTGGGCACGTAGGTCTGGGGGAGGCTATGTACAAACTGTTGCCGATTGGCGAGAAAAATCCTGTCTGCCTCCACAGCAAGCGCTCGGTAGTCTCTGGAGGAAGGGAGGGCGGAGCTGGCCAGTGCGGTGCGCACGGGTGCTGGAAGCTGCCGCAAGAATATGTGGGCGAAAAGGAACGCGGGATCCGCCGCGCCCAGCACCGCTAGCATCCTCTCCATTAACTCGAACGGCTTACTGTCGCCAAGGCCGTTCAGGGACAGCAGGCGATCCGCCTTCTCTAGCTCCGACGGTTCAAAGAGGTTCAACAGAAACGTTTTGAGCGCGTAGTATTTGCCGTCAGCTGGCGGAGCCTCTAGTAGCGCCATAGCCCTGGCCGTTGTCGAGGCATCTAAAGCCGCTACCACATGGAAATATTTTGTAACGTCCTGTGTTATTCCTCTCAGCTGGAACTGTGCCTCGATGTGTTGAAACCACGGCCGCGGATTGTGCTGCCAAAAGTCCGGTAACTTGATGGTGGCCGCGTATATAGCGCCGACATTAGCCGCGCCGCTAACAGCATCCGGCACCGCAGCAGCAGCATTTTCGCCCCGTCGGTGTTGTGTGACATAATTCAGCCGTATCCAACTCGCGCCATCCAAACTCTAACTAACTTCCCATTCCCTTAAAGGTATACTCCCTTGGTGAATGTCTCTCAGTGTTATTTGTGGGTCACCACACAGGCCCCCCCAGAATTCACCCATAAACAAGTCCACACCGAACAGGTACCCCCAACAGAACATAGGACGCTATTCACCAGTGCCAAACAGAACAGTCCAGCTCCTAACAGTTCCTAGAAAAGTTAGGCTAGGGGCGGGGCAGGCACCTGGTTCGAGGCTGCCGCAGGGGGGCGCCCCCGCCGTGGGGCAGGGCCAACTGCAGTGGTTCGCCAATATCCACATGAGCAGGCTTAAGCCGGTCTATAGCCATCCGCTCGGGCCTGCCTCCCATATCCACCACAAAGTTCTTAGACCCCCTCGTCAGGACACGGAAGGGCCCATCATAGGGGGGGCGCAGCGGAGTACGATGTCCGTCATGGCGGATGAACACATACTTGGCTGACGGTAAATCCTTGGGCACGTAGGTCTGGGGGAGGCTATGGTGCGACGTTGGGATGGGAACAAAAGCGTCGGCAATGTCCCGAGACACAGCACGATGGGAGGCAACCGACCACGGGGCCGTGGCATCTGGAAGAAACTCCCCCGGGACGCGCAGAGGCTGGCCGTACACCAGCTCGGCCGATGAGGCTTGAAGATCCTCTTTGGGGGCAGAGCGAAGGCCAAGCATAACCCATGGGAGGCGGTCAGCCCAGTCACTACCCGTGAGGCTGGCCCTGAGCGCGGCCTTCATGTCCCGATGAAACCGCTCGCAAAGTCCGTTGCTCTGCGGGTTATAGGCTGTGGTACGGTGGACCTTCACTCCCAGGACCTCGGCGACCGCAGTCCAAAGCTCCGATGTAAACTGCGGACCTCGGTCCGAGGAGAGGTCGGACGGCGTGCCGAAACGGGCTACCCAAGCCATAATGAACGCCCGTGCCACCTCAGCTGATGTAGTGGAGACCAGGGGCACCACTTCCGGCCACCTGGTGGTCCTGTCCACCATGGTGAGGAGGTAGGAGTAACCACGGGAGGGGGGAAGTGGGCCCACCAGGTCCACATTCACATGATCAAAACGCCTCTCTGGCACTTTGAAGGGTGCCAAAGGGGCCTTGGGGCGCGGTTGGCCAGTGGAGACGTCGCAGAGGAGTGTAGCGTTGGCAGTGTCAAACACCACATCCTCCATGAGCAGCGCCGTGGGAGCCGTCCTGTAGGCTTGCACCTCAGAGTCCGCGGTTTGATCCTCAGCCAAAGCTGCGTAGTCCAGGCCCAAGTGGACGGAACCAATGATCGCCCGGGAGAGGCAGTCGGCCACGAAGTTGTCCTTGCCGGCCACATGCTGAATGTCGGTGGTATATTCGGATATGGCAGAGAGCTGACGCTACTGGCGACCAGACCATGGCTCCGAAGACTTGGCCATAGCAAATGTCAGCGGCTTGTGGTCAACGAAAGCCGTGAACCGCCGGCCCTCCAACAGGAAACGGAAATGACGGGTGGCGAGGAAAAGACCCAGGAGCTCCCTGTCGAAGGCGCTGTATTTCCTCTCGTTGTCCCGGAGCTTCCTGCTGAAAAAGGGCAGCGGCTGCCAGGCTCCGCCCACCCACTGCTCACACACAGCCCCAACGGCGTAGTCCGAGGCGTCCGTAGTCAGAGCCACTGGGGCGGTAGGAGATGGGTGCGCTAGCAGAGCAGCGTTGGCCAGCGCAGTTTTGGCAGCATCAAAAGCACCAGTCATCTCTGGGGACCAATCCAACACGTCCGCCGCCCGCCCACCACGCAAGGCATCGTACAATGGTCGCATGAGCTGAGACGCATGGGGGAGGAAACGGTTGTAGAAGTTCACCATACCCAGAAACTCCTGCAGGGACTTTACAGTGCGTGGACGTGGGAAATTGGCGATGGCGTCCACCTTGGCCGGGAGGGGGACGGCCCCCTGCGGTGTGACGTGATGGCCGAGGAAAGTGATGGATGACCGGCCAAACTCACACTTGGCCGGGTTGATGATGAGACCATGCTCACTGAGCCTGCCGAACAGCTGCTGGAGATGCGTCAGGTGGTCGTCTGCGGACGCACTGGCCACGAGAATGTCGTCCAAGTAGACAAACAGAAACGGCATGTCTCTCAGCACAGAGTCCATAAGGCGCTGAAACGTTTGCGCTGCCCCTTTAAGGCCGAAAGGCATCCGTAAGAATTCGGAAAGGCCAAAGGGTGTGATGACCGCTGTCTTGGGGACATCCTGCGGGTGGACCGGTACCTGGTGGTAACCGCGCACCAGGTCTACCTTTGAGAATATGGTGGTGCCGGCTAGGTGGGCGGAGAAGTCCTGTATGTGCGGCACAGGGTACCGGTCTGGGGTTGTAGCGTTGTTCAGGCGACGGAAATCACCACAGGGACGCCAACTGCCATCGGCCTTTGTCACCATGTGCAGGGGGAAGCCCACGGGCTGTTGGAGCGGCGCACGATGCCGAGGTGCTCCATAGTGGCAAACTCCTCCCTGGCGATCGCGAGCTTGGCAGAGTCGAGGCGCCGAGCTCGTGCATAGACTGGTGGGCCCACCGTGGTGATGTAGTGCTCCACGCCATGTTTAGCCACCGCCGATGAAAACGTGGGTGTGGTGATGTCAGGGAACTCAGCGAGAAGGCGTTGATACAGGTCCCCTGTGGCAAACGTGTTCGACAGACAAAGCGCCCCCGTCCCCCCAAGCGTACAGGGGTATGAAGCAAAAGAGAGGGCGTCGATCAGGCGGTGGTTTGTAACGTCCACCAACAGCCTGTAAGCACAGAGGAAATCCGCCCCTAGGAGCGACGTAGACACGGCAGCCATGACGGAATCCCAGCCGAAACGCCGCCCGCCGAAACACACTTCCACATACCTTGTGCCATAGGTACGAATGGGTGTGCCGTTGGCGGCATCCATCGGGGGGCCATGCCCGCCAGCCATGGTGTCCACCTGCTTCGCCGGCAGGATGCTACGCTGAGCCCCCGAATCGACCAGCAGCCGCCGGCCGGACAATGTGTCAGTGATGAATAACAGCTTGCAGTCCCGGCCAGCGCCCATAGCTGCTAATGAGCGCCGGCCCTGGCTTTTCCCTGTGCTCCAAAACTGCAAGGCTGGCGACACTGTTTGGCCTTGGCCCCAAACCTTGAGTGGTAATAACACCACCCGTCTTCACGCTGTCGGCGGGCCGTCACCGCAGCCGCGGTGTCCGGGTCGTCCGCCGCGGCTGGAAAAGGGACAGCTGTGTGCAGGGGGGGAAGCAGTGCGTGGACAAACTGTTGCCGATTGGCGAGAAAAATCCTGTCTGCCTCCACAGCAAGCGCTCGGTAGTCTCTGGAGGAAGGGAGGGCGGAGCTGGCCAGTGCGGTGCGCACGGGTGCTGGAAGCTGCCGCAAGAATATGTGGGCGAAAAGGAACGCGGGATCCGCCGCGCCCAGCACCGCTAGCATCCTCTCCATTAACTCGAACGGCTTACTGTCGCCAAGGCCGTTCAGGGACAGCAGGCGATCCGCCTTCTCTAGCTCCGACGGTTCAAAGAGGTTCAACAGAAACGTTTTGAGCGCGTAGTATTTGCCGTCAGCTGGCGGAGCCTCTAGTAGCGCCATAGCCCTGGCCGTTGTCGAGGCATCTAAAGCCGCTACCACATGGAAATATTTTGTAACGTCCTGTGTTATTCCTCTCAGCTGGAACTGTGCCTCGATGTGTTGAAACCACGGCCGCGGATTGTGCTGCCAAAAGTCCGGTAACTTGATGGTGGCCGCGTATATAGCGCCGACATTAGCCGCGCCGCTAACAGCATCCGGCACCGCAGCAGCAGCATTTTCGCCTCGGTCGTTGTGTGACATAATTCAGCCGTATCCAACTCGCGTCGGGGTCACCAATGTGGAGTGCAATAAGGAGTAGACAAGAGACGGAAATGCGTCGAGTCAGCTTTACTCTCCACTTCAATAAAGACAGAACTGTACAGCAGTGAGATCGACACAACAACGTTATACCGGAAACTCTAACTAACTTCCCATTCCCTTAAAGGTATACTCCCTTGGTGAATGTCTCTCAGTGTTATTTGTGGGTCACCACAGTATGTTTTTTTTTTCCAGAAATATTATTTTCTCCACAGTCTTTGGTGAAAGTTGATTTCTTTTTTTTAAACAATTTCACCAGCTTTAGAGAATATCCTCTCACATGGAACAGATGATGCAGGAGTACACAAAAACAGCTTCACTTTTATAAGAAATACAGCCTCCAGGTTTTAAACCTGTCGACACTGGATTGGCCTGTCAAAGCAATCGGGTGGTTCACTACAGGAGTGAAGCAGTGTGTTTGCTTCAGACGTCATTTTCACGTGACTAGTGACGTAATGATACAAGCTCCGAAGCAGTGGTTCATTGCGAGGACCGTTCGAGTTTGAAGCAAGCTTCGGAGCGTCGGTGTCATACGTAACATCACTAGTTTTGACCTTTGGCCTGCTTATTGGATTACGTGTCTGGATTGCCTCTATTAAAGCTGCAATTGGATCTCAACCTTTGTGTCTCGGAGCAGTTTGTGACCGAAAACTTCACCTCACCGAGATCCAGCAGCCATGCCAACCATGTGTCCAGACGTCCAAATCATGAGTCTCTGTCAGAAGAATCGGTCCATCGAAGACTATGTTGCAGATTTGATTGAACTGGCACCATCTCACGCTCATGAGCACTTAATGATCTTTTTCCACGGAGGATTATCTGAACCGCTCCGGTCATTGATGCCCGACCATGATCCTCACGGGTCATTAGAAGAATATATTGACCTGGCCCTGTTCTTGAGCGGTTCATCGTTTACTGTGGGCGTGGAGGAGAAGGAGCTCCGTGAACCCTCAGTATCCCCCCAGCCTGATCTTCACGTCACGCCAGTCATCAAGCTTGCCATCGGATCGGTCCATGGGCGTCCAGGACTGATGTCCACCGTGGCACAGCCACCGCTGATATAAGCGCGGAGGGCCAAGGTTTCAAGGCTTCAAGGGTCTCGTCCCGCCGAGACCGCCGTTCCAGAGCCATGTCCCGAGGTGGCCACCATTCCTGAGTATATCCAGGTCAGCCCTGATAAGCCTGATCTTCACGTCACGCCTGATTCACCTATTCTTCACGTCACGCCTGACCAGCCTGATCTTCACGTCAAGCCTGACCAGCCTGATCTTCACGTCAAGCCTGACCAGCCTGATCAGCCTGATCTTCACGTCACGCCTGATTCACCTATTCTTCACGTCACGCCTGATCAGCCTGATCTTCACGTGACGCCTGATTCACCTATTCTTCACATCACGCCGGACCAGCCTGATCTTCACGTCACGCCTGATTCACCTATTCTTCACGTCACGCCTGATCAGCCTGATCTTCACGTCACGCCTGATCAGCCTGATCTTCACGTCATGCCTGATTCACCTATTCTTCACGTCACGCCTGATCAGCCTGATCTTCACGTCACGCCTGATTCACCTATTCTTCACGTCACGCCTGACCAGCCTGATCTTCACGTCACGCCTGATTCACCTATTCTTCACGTCACGCCTGATCAGCCTGATCTTCACATCACGCCTGATTCACCTATTCTTCACGTCACGCCTGATCAGCCTGATCTTCACGTCACGCCTGATTCACCTATTCTTCACGTCACGCCTGACCAGCCTGATATTCACGTCACGCCTAGGGGTGTCACGATTTCGATTTTAAATCGAAATCTACCGAAATTAAGTCAAAATCTCGCACTTCGAATTAAAAAACGCAATCGTCGATGCTGCCACGCCCCCATGTCACGCCCGTTCGGATCTTTTTATTTACTCTCTTTAGTTCGATCTCGTTCATCAAAATGAACTAGGCCTAATTTCTTTTTTCTAGTCATTTCGTTCATTTCAGGGGCTTTAAATGTTATACTTTTAACGGGCAAATTCCCCGAACACATCAACCTACATAATGCAGTCAAAAATAATTTACAGGGAACAAAGAAACAATTACTTTACCTTCTGAGTATTTTGTTAATTTGTCGCGTGACAGAGGCAATGAACAAATCTTTCATGAACGACTCATCACTGCGGGGAAAAAAAACACAGGTGTTGAAAGGCTGTGAGTCCTCTAACTTAGCTTAGATTCTCTGCCCGAGCCCGATCTTGACCCGACCCGGGCCGATATTTCCCGTCACTATCCTCGGGCCCTTGATCTAGACTAGAGACGTGCACTCGCAATAAAGTGCGTCACGGTACTAGATTTGATGGCCGAGTGAGAGCGCGGGCGGTAATGCACTCACTCTGTGTGTGGGGGAGAATAAAACGATTCGCGGGACTCCCGCAAACTAGAAATAGCTATGAATAAAACATAAAAACTAATACATTTTTATTTATCTGTTGCAGAAAAGCAACAAGAACAACTAAAACAAAATAGAAACGATTTACAGGCCAGAGTTTTTTATTTATAACATGCTTTGCAGCATTGAGCGATGTAGCCAATCACAGACATGTGTGTTGATTTCTTGAACGCAATAATGGCCAATCAGAAGCATTTAAGATAGACTTCCCTCACCGCTCAAAACTGACTTTTTGTTCAGTGCTGAGTTCTGTATGCTGGCAAATCCTCTAATTATAACAAACAGAGTGTATATTATGAAATATTCATTGTGCAGTCAGCTTCATTGATAATAACAGAGATGTGTGAGATCACGATTAACTGATGTCAGCTTTTTAGGAGCAACAGCAACCTGTGCTTAAAAAAATAGAGGTAAAAATCGAGAATCGAATCGAACCATGACCTTAGAATCAAAAATGTAATCGAATCTCGTTCTGCAGAGACCGCCCTGCCTGAGTCTCTTTCCGCCTGAGTCTCGTTCCGCAGAGACCGCCCTGTCTGAGTCTCGTCCCGCCGAGACCGCCCTGCCGGAGTTTCTCCCTGCCGAGCCAGAGCTGCTTCACGTCAGTCCTGCCGAGCCTGAGCTGCTTCACGTCAGTCCTGCCGAGCCTATGCATCATGTCAGGGCCACCGAGCCAGAGGCTGTTCACGTCCCGTCTGCCGAGCCAGAGGCTGTTCACGTCCCGTCTGCCGAGCCAGAGGCCCCGGACAAGATGGCCGCCGCTGAGCCAGTGTCTCCGGACAAGATGGCCATTCTGGTGTCTGTTCCTGAGCCGGTGTCTGTTCCTGAGCCGGTGTCTGCTCCGCCCTGGTCACCTGCACTGCCTGCGCGCCTGGTCGCCTGCACTGCCTGCTCCGCCTCTGGTCGCCTGCTCCGCCCTGGTCGCCTGCTCCGCCCTGGTCCGCCTGCCTGCTGCTGCTCCGCTCTGGCCTCCCGTCTTGCCGCAGTCTCCAGGTCCTCTTCCGCTCCACGAGCCTGGCCCTCCATCCCGCCCCCGGGTCCACCTCCGCTCCACCTCCCTCCTGGACAATTTTAGAGCATCTGGAAGCCACTCCTTTGAGGGGGGAGGGGGGCTGCTATGTAACAGTCACCAGCTCGAGTGGCCTTGAGAACCACCAGAGGGCACTCCACACCAGACTTTTATCAGTCCATCACAAACTAAATTTCCCATAACTCACTGCCCAGACTTATCATCACTGATTGCATTCACCTGTGTCTCATTACCATGTTAGTCTCAGCCTATTTATTCCATGTTCACTCATTCACTCACGGCGAAGTTTTGTATGTTGTTGCACTGTGTTTGTTTGTTTGTTTGTTTGTTTGTTTGTTTGTTTGTTTGGATTGCCTATCAGTGTTTTTACCTGTTGCCTGCTTATTGGATTACGTGTCTGGATTGCCCCTATTAAAGGGCACCTATTATGGCATTTAAAATGTTCCTAATATTGTTCTGGGAGTCCCCAACAACAGTTTTACATGCATACAATGACAAAAAAACACTTTTGTTGTCTTATAATATGCATTTATTTTTACCGGATTTGCTCACCGACTCCCTAATGATTCGTTTAACCAATCATTTGTCCAAACCCCTCCTTTGCGTGACGCTACTCTGCGGTGATTGGTCAGATGACCCAGTCAGTTATTGTTTGTTAGCCCAACGCATAAACATATTGATAAAGCACTGCAGTACTACAAGGTATTGCTCTATTCTTTATGACAACTCCAATAACAGCGACAAACATTTCACATATTTAAAAAAAATTGACATTGGAGACCTAGAAGCTGCGCTGAGCGTAACTCACACACACACACACACACACACACACACACACACACACACACACACACACACACACACACACACACACACACACACACACACACACACACACACACACACACACACACACACACACACACACACACTGTGGCTTCCCTCCTCACGCCCCTGACGCTACAAAACCCATAAAAGCAACAATTGTTAACTAGAAAAAAAGTTTGATGAGACAAACTTTAAGTTGGCTTGAAAAAGCCGGACCAAAGAGTTTGAATAAGTTTAAAATAGTTTCAAGTTGTTTTACGTTTGATAGATGGATTACTTAGAAAGAAATTATAGTTAGAAAGATTAGTTAGATAGAAAGATTAGTTTCAATAAAAGAAAGATTAGTTAGAAAGAAAGATTAGTTAGAAAGAAAGAAAGAAAGAGATAGATAGATAGATAGATAGATAGATAGATAGATAGATAGATAGATAGATAGATAGATAGATAGATAGATTAGTTAGAATGAAAGAAAGAAAGATAGATTAGTTAAGAAAGATTAGTTCGAAAGAAAGATAAATAGATTAGTTAGAAAGCAAGATAGATAGATTAGTTAGAAAGAAAGAAAGATAGATTAGTTAGAAAGATAGATTAGTTAAAAAAGAAAGAAAGATAGATTAGTTAGAAAAAGAAAGATAGATTATTTAGAAAGAAAGATAGATAGATTAGTTAGAAAGAAAGAAAGATAGATTAGTTAGAAAAAAGAAAGAAAGATAGATTATTTAGAAAGAAAGATAGATAGATTAGTTAGAAAGAAAGATAGATTAGTTAGAAAGAAAGAAAGAAAGAAAGAATGAAAGATTAGTTAGAAAGACAGATAGATAGATTAGTTAGAAAGAAAGATAGATAGATTTGTTAGAAAAAAGAAAGATAGTTTATTTAGGAAGAAAAAAGATAGATTAGTTGGAAAGAAAGAAAGATAGATTAGTTAGAAAGAAAGAAAGAAAGATAGATTAGTTAGAAAGAAAGAAAGACAGATAGATTAGTTAGAAAGAAAGAAAGATTAGTTAGAAAGAAAGAAGAGAAAGAACGAAAGAAAGAAAGAAAGATATATTAGTTAGAAAAAAAGAAAGATAGATTAGGTGGAAAGAAAGAAAGAAAGATAGATAGATAGATTAGTTAGAAAGAAAGACAGATAGATTAGTTAGAAAGAAAGAAAGATTAGTTAGAAAGACAGATAGATAGATTAGTTAGAAAGAAAGATAGATAGATTATTTAGAAAGAAAGATAGATAGTTTAGTTAGAAAGAAAAAAGATAGATTAGTTGGAAAGAAAGAAAGAAAGATAGATTAGTTAGAAAGATAGATTAGTTAGAAAAAAGAAAGAAAGATAGATTAGTTAGAAAAAAGAAAGAAAGATAGATTATTTAGAAAGAAAGATAGATAGATTAGTTAGAAAGAAAGAAAATAGATAGATTAGTTAGAAAGAAAGATAGTAAGAGATTAGTTAGAAAGAAAGATAGTAAGAGATTAGTTAGAAAGAAAGATAGATTAGTTAGAAAGAAAGAAAGAAAGATAGATTAGTTAGAAAGAAAAGAAAGATAGATTAGTTAGAAAGAAAGATAGATAGATTAGTTAGAAAGAAAGATAGATTAGTTAGAATGAAAGAAAGATAGATTAGTAAGAAAGAAAGATAGATTAGTTAGAAAGAAAGATAGATTCGTTAGAAAGAAAGAAAGAAAGATAGATTTAGTTAGAAAGGAAGAAAGATAGATTAGTTAGAAAGAAAGAAAGATAGATAGATTAGTTAGAAAAAAGAGATTAGTTAGAAAGAAAGAAAGATAGATTAGTTAGAAAGAAAGAAAGAAAGAAAAGTAGATTAGTTAGAAAGAAAGATAGATTAGTTAGAAAGAAAGATAGATAGATTAGTTAGAAAGAAAGATAGATTAGTTAGAAAGAAAAGAAAGATAGATTAGTTAGAAAGAAAGATAGATAGGTTAGTTAGAAAGAAAGATAGATTAGTTAGAATGAAAGAAAGATAGATTAGTAAGAAAGAAAGATAGATTAGTTAGAAAGAAAGATAGATTCGTTAGAAAGAAAGAAAGAAAGATAGATAGATTAGTTAGAAAGAAAGATAGATTAGTTAGAAAGGAAGAAAGATAGATTAGTTAGAAAGAAAGAAAGAAAGAAAGATAGATAGATTAGTTAGAAAAAAAAAAGAGATTAGTTAGAAAGAAAGAAAGAGAAAGAAAGAAAGAAAGAAAGAAAGAAAGAAAGAAAGAAAGAAAAAAATTGATTAGTTAGAAAGAAAGATAGATAGATTAGTTAGAAAGAAAGATAGATTAGTTAGAAAGAAAGATAGATTAGTTAGAAAGAAAGATAGATTAGTTAGAAAGAAAGATAGATTAGTTAGAAAGAAAGAAAGATAGAAAGATTAGTTAGAAAGAAAGAAAGATTAGTTAGAAAGAAAGAAAGAAAGATAGATTAGTTAGAATGAAAGATAGATTAGTTAGAAAGAAGGAAAGAAAGATAGATTAGTTAAAAAGAAAGGATAGATTAGTTAGAAAGAAAGAAAGATAGATAGATTAGTTAGAAAAAATAAAGAGATTAGTTAGAAAGAAAGAAAGAAAGAAAGAAAGAAAGAAAGAAAGAAAGAAAGAAAGAAAAAAAAATTGATTAGTTAGAAAGAAAAGAAAGATAGATTAGTTAGAAAGAAAGATAGATAGATTAGTTAGAAAGAAAGATAGATTAGTTAGAAAGAAAGATAGATTAGTTAGAAATAAAGAAAGAAAGAAAGATTAGTTAGACAGAAAGAAAGAAAGATTAGTTAGAAAGAAAGAAAGAAAGAAAGAGATTAGTTAGAATGAAAGATAGATTAGTTAGAAAGAAGGACAGAAAGATAGATTAGTTAAAAAGAAAGGATAGATTAGTTAGAAAGAAAGAAAGATAGATAGATTAGTTAGAAAGAAAGACAGATTAGTTAGAATGAAAGAAAGATAGATTAGTTAGAAAGAAAGAAAGATAGATTAGTTAGAAAAAATAAAGAGATTAGTTAGAAAGAAAGAAAGATAGATTAGTTAGAAAGAAAAGAAAGATAGATTAGTTAGAAAGAAAAGAAAGATAGATTAGTTAGAAAGAAAGATAGGTAGATTAATTAGAAAGAAAGATAGATTAGTTAAAATGAAAGAAACATAGATTAGTAAGAAAGAAAGATAGATTAGTTAGAAAGAAAGATAGATTAGTAAGAAATAAAGAAAGATAGATTAGTTAGAAAGAAAGATAGATTAGTTAGAAAGAAAGATAGATTAGTTAGAAAGAAAGAAAGATAGATAGATTAGTTAGAAAAAAAGAAAGAAGAAAAGATAGATAGATAGATTAGTTAGAAAGAAAGATTAGTTAGAAAGAAAGATAGATTAGTTAGAAAGATAGATAGAAAGAAAGAAAGAAAAGAAAGAAAGAAAGAAAGAAAGAAAGAAAGAAGATAGAGTAGTTAGAAAGAAAGAAAGAAAGAAAGAAAGAAAGATAGATTAGTTAGAAAGAAATAAAGATAGATTAGTTAGAAAGAAAGAGATTAGTTAGAAAGAAAGAAAGAAAGAAAGAAAGATAGATAGATAGATAGATAGATAGATAGATAAGATAGATAGATAGATAGATAGATAGATAGATAGATAGATAGATAGATAGATAGATAGATAGATAAAGTTCATTAGTACATATAGAATGGTAGTTTAATTGAGTCAGGGATTTTAGATTTGAGTTTATTTGGTGATAACTATTGGGCCACCGTAGTCTTGGCTCATTTTGAACTGTTCCAATGAAAGTCAATGGGATTTTTATGATTTTTAATATTAATTTTTAAGAAATCTGAAAGTCAAATCAGTCTGAAAAGATATAGCACACTAAGTCAGAACAGTTTGAAGGTCTGACCCGAGTTTGGAGTTTGTAGAGTTAAAGCTCTAGGACGAGTTAGAGTTTAAATTTTAGAGTCAGAATAATAATAATAATAATAATAACTAGATTAAAAAGTTCGTCGAGACAAACTTTAAGTTGGCTTGTGAAAGTTTGGACCAGAAAGTTTGAAGAAGTTTAAAGTACTTTGAAGTTTAAATTAGTTTATAGTTTTAATTAGTTTAAAGTTTAAATTAGTTTGAATTTTAAAGTAGTTTGAAGTTTAAATTAGTTCAAAGATTAAATTAGTTTAAAGTCTGAAGTATTTTAAAGTTTAAATTAGTTTAAAGTTTAAATGAGTTTAAAGTTGAAAGTAGTTTGAAGTTTAAATTATTTTAAAGTTAAATTAGTTTTAAAGTTTAGTTTAAATTTTAAGGTATAGTTTGAAGTCATTTAATGTTGCTACTGTGTTTCTAGTGGGTTGCTAGGGTGTTCTAAGCTATTTTGGGGGGTTGCTAGGGTGTTCTAAGGTATTTTGGTTGGTTGCTATGGTGTTGTTAGGGTGTTCTAAGGTATTTTGGTTGGTTGCTATGGTGTTGCTAGGGTGTTCTAAGGTATTTTGGGTGGTTGTTAGGGTGTTCTGGGCTGTTGCTAGGGTGTTCTAAGGTGTTTTGGTTGGTTGTTATGGTGTTGCTAGGGTGTTCTAAGGTATTTTGGGTGGTTGCTATGGTGTTGCTAGGGTGTTCTAAGGTATTTTGGGTGGTTGCTAGGGTGTTCTGGGTGGTTGCTAGGTGTTCTAAGGTGTTTTGGTTGGTTGCTATGGTGTTGCTAGGGTGTTCTAAGGTATTTTGGGTGGTTGCTATGGTGTTGCTAGGGTTTCAGAGGTATTTTGGGGGGTTGCTAGGGTGTTCTAAGTTATTTTGGGTGGTTGCTATGGTGTTGCTAGGGTGTTATAAGGTATTTTGGGTGGTTGCTATGGTGTTGCTATGGTGTTCTAAGGTATTTTGGGTGGTTGCTAGGGTGTTTTGGGTGGTTGCTAGGGTGTTCTAAGGTATTTTGGGTGGTTGCTAGGGTATTCTGGGTGGTTGCTAGGGTGTTCTAAGGTATTTTGGTTGGTTGCTAGGGTGTTCTGGGTGGTTGCTGGGGTGTTCTAAGGTATTTTGGGTGGTTGCTAGGGTGTTCTGGGTGGTTGCTATGGTGAACTATTTATGATTTTAAAAGTTCATAAGTGTATGAATTCATGAAAGTTCATAAGTGTATGAATTCATGAAAGTTTATAAGTTTATGAGTTCATAAGTGTATGAATTCATGAAAGTTTATAAGTTTATGAGTTTATAAGTGTATGAATTCATGAAAGTTCATAAGTGTATGAGTTTATATGTGTACGAGTTTATGAGTTTAGAGTTTATAAGTTTATGAGTTCATAAGTGTATGATTTCATGAGTTTAGAGTTTATGAGTTTAGAGTTTATAAGTTTATGAGTTGATGAGTTCATAAGTGTATGAATTCATGAGTTTATGAGTTTAGAGTTTATGTTTAAATGAGTAAGAGTTCAGTTTATTAATTTATGAGTTTAAGTTCATGAGTGTATGAATTCATGAGTTCGTAAAAGTGTATGAGTTTATACGTGTACGAGTTTAGAGTTTATAAGTTTAAATGAGTTTAGAGTTTATAAGTTTAAATGAGTTTAGAGTTTATAAGTTTAAATGAGTCTAAGAGTTTAAGTTTAGAGTTTATTAATTTAAGATTAGATAGATAAGTGTCATAAATAGATGAGTTTAATAGTTTAAATGAGTCTCAATGGCTCATATAGTATATAGAATGGCAGTTTGATTTAGTCTAGGGCTTCAAGGTATTTAGATTTAAATTTTTGGCAGTTGGCCAGTTTGAAAATCTGAACATTCCGCAATGTTAAGTCAATGGGAGTTTTTTTCCGACTTTGATCGTCATTTTTAGGAAAACCGTAAGTCCGATCAGTTAGAAAAGATATAGCATACCGAGTCAGAACAGTCTGAGTGTCCGTGCCGAGTTTGGAGTATGTGGAGTTAAAGCTCTAGGAGGAGTTAGAGTTGTAAATTTTGAGTAAGAAGAATAATAATAATAATAATAAGTTTAAATAGGATTTCAATAAGTTGGCTCTCACAAGCCAACTTAACTAGAATGTACATTTCCAGGAGAAAATGTGAAATGGTGCTTGCAGTGGCAAAACTCGCCGCTCGGTTGCTAGGGTGTGGTACATGATTGTATACGAGCCAACAAACATGTCTGTATGATGTTCTGGTGCTGAGATATGGCTTATAAATGTGTTCAGGTGGTTGCTACGCGGTTGCTAGGGTATTCTGGTTGGTTGCTAGGGCATTGCTAGACGCTTGCTTGGGTATTCTGGGTGGTTGCTAGGCGGTTGCTAGGGTGTTTTGGTTGGTTGCTAGGGTGTTCTGGGTGGTTGCTAGGGCATTGCTAGGCGGTTGCTAGGCGGTTGCTAGGGTGTTCTGGGTGGTTGCTAGGCGGTTGCTAGGGTATTCTGGGTGGTTACTAGGGCGTTGCTAGGGTGTGCTGAATGGTTGCTAGGGTATTTTGGATGGTTGCTAGGCGGTTGCTAGGGTGTTCTGGGTGGTTGCTAGGCGGTTGCTAGGGTATTCTGGGTGGTTGCTATGGCGTTGCTAGGTGGTTGCTAGGGTATTCTGGGTGGTTGCTAGGCGGTTGCTAGGGTGTTCTGGGTGGTTGCTAGGCGGTTGCTAGGGTGTTCTGGGTGGTTGCTAGGGCGTTGCTAGGCGGTTGCTAGGGTATTCTGGATGGTTGCTAGGCGGTTGCTAGGGTGTTCTGGGTGGTTACTAGGCGGTTGCTAGGGTATTCTGGGTGGTTGCTAGGGCGTTGCTAGGCGGTTGCTAGGGTGTTCTGGGTGGTTGCTAGGCGGTTGCTAATGTGTCCTGGGTGGTTGCTAGGCGGTTGCTAGGGTGTTTTGGGTGGTTGCTAGGGCGTTGCTAGGCGGTTGCTAGGGTATTCTGGATGGTTGCTAGGCGGTTGCTAGGCGGTTGCTAGGGTATTCTGGATGGTTGCTAGGCGGTTGCTAGGGTGTTCTGGGTGGTTGCTAAGCGGTTGCTAGGGTATTCTGGGTGGTTGCTAGGGCGTTGCTAGGCGGTTGCTAGGGTGTTCTGGGTGGTTGCTAGGCAGTTGCTAGGGTGTTCTGGGTGGTTGCTAGGCGGTTGCTAGGGTGTTCTGGGTGGTTGCTAGGCGGTTGCTAGGGTGTTCTGGGTGGTTGCTAGGCGGTTGCTAGGGTGTTCTGGATGGTTGCTAGGCGGTTGCTAGGCGGTTGCTAGGGTATTCTGGGTGGTTGCTAGGCGGTTGCTAGGGTATTCTGGGTGGTTGCTATGGTGTTACTAGTGGTTGGCAGATGTCACAGATGGTTACTATGGAATTTGTAGCATTTTCTTGGCATGATTTAACACTTAGCTAATCAATATTAGCATGTAGCTATTCACTGCTAGCATGTGTAGCATGTAGCAAGTCCTGTTTGCTAGCATGAGTCAAAAGAGCCAACCCCCATCTCTATACGATGTTCTGATATAGAGATATTGGTCTTGCAAAACGGTTGCTAGGGTACTATGTTTGGTTGCTAGGGAGAGGCTTGGCAGCTGCCTATCATGAAGCTCCAAAGTCAATGTGAATGTATAAACCAACCCCCATCTCTATACGATGTTTACATGTAGAGATATAGGTCTTGCAAAATGGTTGCTAGGGTACTCTGTTTGGTTGCTAGGGAGTGGCTTGGCAGCTGCCAATCATGAAACTCCAAAGGCTGCTTGTCAGTATGAATGATATAAACCAACTCCCATGCCTCTGTGACATTCAGAATGGAAGATATCCCTCTTTGGATTTTGGTTGCTAAGGTGCTCGATAATGGTTGCTAGGGCGTGGCCAGTAAGTGATGAGGTGATTCAGGATTGGCTGTTTGCTGGCCCGAGTCAAACGAGCCCACCCTCATGTTTCTATGACACTTATATCCTGAGATATCCCTTTGATCTCTTTTAATGGAAGTCTATGGAACTTGTTGCTAAGGAGCTCTAAATGGTTGCTAGGGCGTGGCTTGATAGCTTCACAATGATCTTGAGACACTGATTGGCCGTCTGAGTAAAATGAGCCCGCCCCTTTGTCTCTACGACACTGGATCCAGAGTTATGTTCAATATAAAAGCGGTTTCTATGGTGTAGGACGGCCCATTTCATGGGCCGTCCTACACCATAGTAAGTCAATGGGGCAATTTTGGGCAGCTCCTGCCCCCCAGGGTGCAACTTTTACCCCATTGTGTGGTATGTTCTTACAGAGCCTGTCAGCCTCTTCAAATGTGGCAAATCACACCTTCTGGAAATCTGATTTCTGAGCTACGAGTCATCAAATTTTTCACAATGTTAAGTCAATGGGGGTTTGGGGCAACTTTGGGCAGCTCCTGCCCCCCAGGGGTGCAACTTTTACCCCATTTATAGGTATGTTCTTACAGACCCTGTCAGCCTCTTCAAATGTGGCAAATCACACGTTTCTGCGAAAATCTCGATCTGAGCTACGAGTCTTCAAATTTCACCATGTTAAGTCTATGGGGCAACTTTGGCAATTCCTGCCCCTCAGGGGTGCAACTTTTACCCCATTTGAGGTATGTTCTACAGAGCCTGTCAGCCTCTTCAATGTGGTAAATCACACGCTTCTGCGAAATCCTCGCTCAGAGCTACGAGTCGTCAAACTTTGTCGTAATGTTAAGTCTATGGGATTTTTCGGCAGCTTTTTTGCCCCTGGGCAAACATCGTACCCCCGAACGCTTATAAAAGTCATAGCACACCATTCCCGAATAATCCGCACGATTTGACGCCTCATTCGTGGGTCTGTGACCAAAACTGCGGGACTAGTTACGCGCCAAAAAAGCGGCGGAAGAAGAAGAATAATAACTAGAATGTACATTTCCAGGAGAAAATGTGAAATGGTGCTTGCAGTGGCAAAACTCGCCGCTCGGTTGCTAGGGTGTGGTACATGATTGCATACGAGCCAACAAACATGTCTGTACGATGTTCTGGTGCTGAGATATGGCTTATTCATGCGTTCAGGTGTTGCTAGGCGGTTGCTAGGGTATTCTGGGTGGTTGCTAGGGCATTGGTAGACGGTTGCTAGGGTATTCTGGGTGGTTGCTATGGTGTTACTATGGTGTTGCTAGGTGGTTGCTAGGTGGTTGCTAGGGTGTTCTGGGTGGTTGCTAGGCGGTTGCTAGGGTATTCTGGGTGGTTGCTAGGGCATTGCTAGGTGGTTGCTAATGTATTCTGGATGGTTGCTATAGTGTTTTCTAGGCGGTTGCTAGGGTGTTCTGGGTGGTTGCTAGGTGGTTGCTAGGGTATTCTGGGTTGTTGCTAGGGCGTTGCTAGGCGGTTGCTAAGGTATTCTGGGTGGTTGCTAGGGCGTTGCTAGGCGGTTGCTAGGGTATTCTGGGTGGTTGCTAGGGCGTTGCTAGGTGGTTGCTAAGGTATTCTGAATGGTTGCTAGGGTGTTGCTAGGTGGTTGCTAGGGTGTTTCTGGTGGTTGCTAGGCGGTTGCTAGGGTTTTTTGGTTGGTCGCTAGGCGGTTGCTAGGGTGTTCTGGGTGAGTGCTAGGGCGTTGCTAGGTGGTTGCTAAGGTGTTCTGAATGGTTGCTAGGGTGTTCTGGTGGTTGCTAGGCAGTTGCTAGGGTGTTCTGGGTGGTTGCTAGGGCGTTGCTAGGCGGTTGCTAGGGTGTTCTGGGTGGTTGCTAGGCGGTTGCTAGGGTATTCTGGGTGGTTGCTAGGGCGTTGCTAGGCGGTTGCTAGTGTATTCTGGGAGGTTGCTAGGCGGTTGCTAGGGTATTCTGGGTGGTTGCTATGGTGTTACTAGGTGGTTGGTAGATGTCACAGATGGTTACTATGGAGTTTGTAGCATTTTCTTGGCATGATTTAACACTTAGCTAATCAATATTAGCATGTAGCTATTCACTGCTAGCATGTGTAGCATGTAGCAAGTCCTGTTTGCTAGCATAAGTAAAAAGAGCCAACCCCCATCTCTATACGATGTTTTGATGCAGAGATATAGGTCTTGCAAAACGGTTGCTAGGGTACTCTGTTTGGTTGCTAGGGAGTGGCTTGGCAGCTGCAAATCATGAAACTCCAAAGGCTGATTGTCAGTATGAATCATATAAACTGACCCCCATCTCTTTACAATGTTCTGATGCAGAGATGTAGGTCTTGCAAAATAGTTGCTAAGGTACTCTGTTTGGTTGCTAGGGAGTGGCTTGGCAGCTGCCAATCATGAAACTCCAAAGGCTGATTGTCAGTGTGAATGATATAAACCAACCCCCATCTCTATTAGATGTTCTGATGCAGAGATGTAAGTCTTGCAAAACGGTTGCTAGGGTACCCTGTTTGGTTGCTAGGGAGTGGCTTGGCAGCTGCCAATCATGAAACTCCAAAGGCTGCTTGTCAGTATGAATGATATAAACCAACTCCCATGCCTCTGTGACATTCAGAATGGAAGATATCCCTCTTTGGATTTTGGTTGCTAAGGTGCTCGACAATGGTTGCTAGGGAGGGGCTAGGAAGTGTTGAGGTGATTCATGATTGGTGGTTTGCTGCCCCGAGTCAAACGAGACCACCCTTGTGTTTCTATGACACTTCTATCCGGAGATATCCTTTTTATCTCTTTCAGTGGAAGTCTATGGAACTTGTTGCTAAGGTGCTCTAAATGGTTGCTAGGGCGTGGCTTGATAGCTACACAATGATCCTGAGAGACTGATTGGCCGTCTGAGTAAAATGAGCCCGCCCCTTTGTCTCTACGACACTGTGATCCAGAGTTATGTTCAATATAAAAGCGGTTTCTATGGTGTAGGACGGCCCATTTCATGGGCCGTCCTACACCATAGTAAGTCAATGGGGCTACTTTGGGCAGCTTCTGCCCCCCAGGGGTGCAACGTTTACCCCATTGTGAGGTATGTTCTTACAGAGCCTGTCAGCCTCTTCAAATGTGGCAAATCACACGCTTCTGGAAGATCTGAGTTCTGAGCTAAGAGTCATAAAATTTTTCACAATGTTAAGTCAATGGGTTTTGGGGCAACTTTGGGCAGCTCCTGCCCCCCAGGGGTGCAACTTTTACCCCATTTATAGTTATGTTCTTACAGAGCTTGTCAGCCTCTTCAGATGTGGCAAATCACACGTTTCTGCAAAATCCTCGCTCTGAGCTACGAATCTTCAAAGTTCACCATAGTAAGTCTATGGGGCAACTTTGGGCAGCTCCTGCCCCCCAGGGGTGCAACTTTTACCCTATTTATAGGTATGTTCTTACAGAGCCTTTCAGCCTCTTCAAATGTGGTAAATCACACGCTTCTGCGAAATCCTCGCTCAGAGCTACGAGTCGTCAAAGTTTGTCGTAATGTTAAGTCTATGGGATTTTTCGGCAGCTTTTTTGCCCCTGGGGCAAACATCATACCCCCGATCTCTTATAAAAGTCATAGCACACCATTCCCGATTAATCCGCACGATTTGACACCTCATTCGTGGGTCTGTGACAAAAGCTGCGGGACAAGTTACGCGCCAAACTTTGTGTGGAATAATAAGAATAAGAATAATAAGTATGAGCAATAACACTAATGTTGCTTTGCCATAGGCAAGCACCATTAATAATAAGTATGCACAATAACACTAATGTTGCTTTGCCATAGGCAAGCACCATTAATAACTAGAATGTACATTTCCAGAAGAAAATGTGAAATGGTGCTTGCAGTGGCAAAAAACACCACCCGGTTGCACATGATTACATACGGGCCAACAACCATGTTGTGGAGCTGAAATATGGCTTCTATATGTTGCAATTTGGTTGCTAGGTAGCTCTAAATGGTTGCCAGGGTGTGTTTACACAGTTACCATGGGTATATTTACAGACTGTTTCCCAACCGAAACAAACGAGCCAACCCCCATCTCTGTGTGATGTTCTGGTTCTGAGATATAGCTCATTCATGTGTTTGTACGGTTGCTAGGGTACTCCAAATGGTTGCTAAAGGCTTGTTCATACAGTTTATTGGGAAATATTTAAAGAGTATTTGCACATCTGGGTCAAAAATGTCCAATTCTGTGTTTTTACAGTGTTTTGTTGCTGACATATGGCTTGTAAATGTTGTTCAATGGTTGCTAGGGGTCTGTAACTGGTTGCTAGGGCGTGGTTATGAAGTTGATATGTCACTATTCATTGGCTGCTTAATAAGACAAATCAAAGGAGCCCAACCCCAAGCCTCTATGACCTTCTGAGCCAAAGATATGATTTTACAAATTTTGTGCCAATGTTAAGTCTATGGGAGATTTTTAGGCAAAATTATCGCCCGCCAGACGAACATCGTACACCTGATCGCTTATAAAAGTCATAGCACACCTCTCCTCAATAAACCGGTCGATTTGACACCTCATTCATGGATCTACGGCAAAAGATGTGGGAGGAGTTGCGTGCCAAATTTTTGTCTAGGTGAATAGTAATTACAATAACATTTCCAGGAGAAAATGTGAAATGGTGCTTGCAGTGGCAAAACTCGCCGCTCGGTTGCTAGGGTGTGGTACATGATTGCATACGAGCCAACAAACATATCTGTACGATGTTCTGGTGCTGAGATATGGCTTATTAATGTGTTCAGGTGGTTGCTAGGTGGTTGCTAGGGTATTCTGGGTGGTTGCTAGGGCTTTGCTAGACGGTTGCTAGGGTATTCTGGGTGGTTGCTATGGTGTTGCTAGGTGGTTGCTAGGTGGTTGCTAGGGTTTTCTGGGTGGTTGCTAGGCGGTTGCTACGGTATTCTGGGTGGTTGCTAGGGCATTGCTAGGAGGTTGCTAATGTATTCTGGATGGTTGCTATAGTGTTTCTAGGCGGTTGCTAGGGTGTTCGGGGTGGTTGCTAAGCGGTTGCTAGGGTGTTTTGGTTTGTTGCTAGGCGGTTGCTAGGGTGTTCTGGGTGGTTGCTAGGGCTTTGCTAGGCGGTTGCTAGGGTGTTCTTGGTGGTTGCTAGGCGGTTGCTAGGGTGTTCTGGGTGGTTGCTAGGGCGTTGCTAGGCGGTTGCTAGGGTGTTCTGGGTGGTTGCTAGGCGGTTGCTAGGGTATTCTGGGTGGTTGCTAGGGCGTTGCTAGGCGGTTGCTAGGGTGTTCTGGGTGGTTGCTAGGCGGTTGCTAGGGTGTTCTGGTGGTTGCTAGGCGGTTGCTAGGGTGTTCTGGGTGGTTGCTATGGCGTTGCTAGGCGGTTGCTAGGGTATTCTGGATGGTTGCTAGGTGGTTGCTAGGGTATTCTGGATGGTTGCTAGGCGGTTGCTAGGGTGTTCTAGGTGGTTGCTAGGCGGTTGCTAGGGTATTCTGGGTAGTTGCTAGGGCGTTGCTAGGCGGTTGCTAGGGTATTCTGGGTGGTTGCTAGGCGGTTGCTAGGGTATTCTGGGTGGTTGCTATGGTGTTACTAGGTGGTTGGTAGATGTCACAGATGGTTACTATGGACTTTGTAGCATTTTCTTGGCATGATTTAACACCTAGCTAATCAATATTAGCATGTAGCTATTCACTGCTAGCATGTGTAGCATGTAGCAAGTCCTGTTTGCTAGCATGAGTCAAAAGAGCCAACCCCCATCTCTATACGATGTTCTGATTTAGAGATATTGGTCTTGCAAAACGGTTGCTAAGGTACTCTGTTTGGTTGCTAGGGAGTGGCTTGGCAGCTGCCAATCATGAAGCTCCAAAGTCAATGTGAATGTATAAACCAACCCCCATCTCTATACGATGTTTACATGTAGAGATATAGGTCTTGCAAAATGGTTGCTAGGGTACTCTGTTTGGTTGCTAGGGAGTGGCTTGGCAGCTGCCAATCATGAAACTCCAAAGGTGCTTGTCAGTATGAATGATATAAACCAACTCCCATGCCTCTGTGACATTCAAAATGGAAGATATCCCTCTTTGGATTTTGGTTGCTAAGGTGCTTGATAATGGTTGCTAGGGCGTGGCCAGTAAGTGTTGAGGTGATTCAGGATTGGCTGTTTGCTGGCCCGAGTCAAACGAGCCCACCCTCATGTTTCTATGACACTTATATCCTGAGATATCCCTTTGATCTCTTTTAATGGAAGTCTATGGAACTTGTTGCTAAGGAGCTCTAAATGGTTGCTAGGGCGTGGCTTGATAGCTTCACAATGATCTTGAGACACTGATTGGCCGTCTGAGTAAAATGAGCCCGCCCCTTTGTCTCTACGACACTGTGATCCAGAGTTATGTTCAATATAAAAGCGGTTTCTATGGTGTAGGACGGCCCATTTCATGGGCCGTCCTACACCATAGTAAGTCTATGGGGGCAACTTTGGGCAGCTCCTGCCCCTCAGGGGTGCAACTTTTACCCCATTTTTAGGTATGTTCTTACAGAGCCTGTAAGCCTCTTCAAATGTGGCAAATCACACATTTCTGTGAAATCTGAGCTCTGAGCTATGACTCTTCAAAGTTTTTCACCATGTTAAGTCAATGGGGTTTTTTGGCCAACTTTGGGCAGTTCCTGCCCCCCAGGGGTGCAACTTTTACCCCATTTAGGGGTATGTTCTTAAAGAGCCTGTCAGCCTCTTCAAATGTGGCAAATCACACGTTTCTGTGAAATCTGATCTCTGAGCTATGATTCGTCAAAGTTTTTCCCCATGTTAAGTCTATGCGTTTTTTTTGGGTCGTTTTTTCGCCCCTGGGGCGAACATCGTACCCCCGATCGCTTATAAAAGTCATAGCACACCATTCCCGAATAATCCGCACGATTTGACACCTCATTCATGGGTCTGTGACAAAAAATGCGGGACTAGTTACGCGCCGAAAAAAAAGTGGAAGAAGAAGAAGAAGAAGAAGAAGAAGAAGAAGAATAATAAGTATGAGCAATAACACTAAATGTTGCTTTGCCATAGGCAAGCACCATTAACTAGAATGTACATTTCCAGAGAAAATGTGAAATGGTGCTTGCAGTGGTAAAAAACACCCCCGGTTGCTAGGGTGTTCTTGGAGTTTGCTATGATGATGCAAGGCAGTTGCTAGGGTGTTATGGTGGTTGCTAGGCGGTTGCTAGGGTATTATGGTGGTTGCTAGGGTGTTCTGGGTGGTTGCTAGGCGGTTGCTAGGATATTCTGGGTGGTTGCTAGGGCATTGCAAGGTGGTTGCTAATGTATTCTGGATGGTTGCTATAGTGTTTCTAGGCGGTTGCTAGGGTGTTCTGGGTGGTTGCTAGGCAGTTGCTAGGTGTTTCTGGGTGGTTGCTAGGGCATTGCTAGGTGGTTGCTAGGGTATTCTGGATGGTTGCTAGGCAGTTGCTAGGCAGTTGCTAGGGTATTCTGGGTGGTTGCTAGGCGTTGCTAGGGTGTTCTGGGTGGTTACTAGGCAGTTGCTAGGGTTTCTGGTGGTTGCTAGGGCATTGCTAGGTGGTTGCTAGGTATTCTGGATGTTGCTAGGCAGTTGCTAGGGTGTTCTGGAAGGTTGCTAGGCAGGTTGCTAGGGTATTCTGGATGGTTGCTAGGCGGTTGCTAGGGTGTTCTGGGTGGTTACTAGGGCGTTGCTAGGCGGTTGCTAGGGTATTCTGGTGGTTGCTAGGCGTTGCTAGGGTGTTCTGGGTGGTTGCTAGGGCGTTGCTAGGCGGTTGCTAAGGTATACTGGATGGTTGCTAGGCAGTTGCTAGGGTATCTGGGTGGTTACTATGGTGTTGCTAGGCGGTTGCTAGGGTGTTCTGGGTGGTTGCTAGGCGGTTGCTAGGGTATCTTGGTGGTTGCTAGGGCGTTGCTAGGCATTTACTAGGGTACTTCTGGGTGGTATTCTGCTAGGGTGTTCTGGGTGGTTGCTAGGGGGCGGGTTTGCTGAGGCGTTGCTAGGGTGTTCTGGGTGGTTGCTAGGGGCGTTGCTAGGGCGGTTTGCTAGGGTATTCTGGGTGGTTGCTAGGGCGTTGCTAGGCGGTTGCTAGGGTATTCTGGGTGGTTGCTAGGGTATGGGGGGTTGCTAGGCAGTTGCTATGGTATTCTGGGTGGTTGCTATGGTGTTACTAGGTGGTTGGTACTTGTCAAAGATGATTACTATGGAGTTTGTAGCATTTTATTGGCATGATTTAGCACTTAGCTAATCAATATTAGCATGTAGCTATTCAGTGCTAGCATGTGTAGCGTGTAGCAAGTCCTGTTTGCTAGCATGAGTCAAAAGAGCCAACCCCCATCTCTATACGATGTTCTGATGCAGAGATATTGGTCTTGCAAAACGGTTGCTAGGGTACTATGTTTGGTTGCTAGGGAGTGGCTTGGCAGCTGCCAATCATGAAGCTCCAAAGTCAATGTGAATGTATAAACCAACCCCCATCTCCATACGATTTTCTGATGCAGAGATATAGGTCTTGCAAAATGGTTGCTAGGGTACTCTGTTTGGTTGCTATGGAGTTGCTTGGCAGTTGCCAGTGATGAATCTCTAAAGGCTTCTTGTCACTATGAATGATATAAACCAACTCCCATGCCTCTGTGACATTCAGAATGGAAGATATCCCTCTTTGGATTTTGGTTGCTAAGGTGCTCGACAATGGTTGCTAGGGAGGGGCTAGTAAGTGTTGAGGTGATTCATGATTGGCCGTTTGCTGCCCCGAGTCAAACAAGAGCACCCTTGTGTTTCTATGACACTTCTATCCGGAGATATCCTTTTTATCTCTTTCAGTGGAAGTTTATGGAACTTGTTGCTAAGGTGCTCTAAATGGTTGCTAGGGCGTGGCTTGATTGCTACACAATGATCCTGAGAGACTGATTGGCCGTCTGAGTAAAATGAGCCCGCCCCCTTGTCTCTACGACACTGTGATCCAGAGTTATGTTCAATATAAAAGCGGTTTCTATGGTGTAGGACGGCCCATTTCATGGGCCGTCCTACACCATAGTAAGTCAATGGGGCAACTTTGATGTTTCTATACATTGCAATGTTGCAACTATATGAAACTATATGTTGCAATATGGTTGCTAGGTATCTTCAAATGGTTGCTAAGGTGTGGTTACACAGTTACTATGATGATATTTAAAGACTGGTTTCCCAACAGAAACAAACAAGCAAAGCCCCATGTCTATATGATATTCTGGCTCTGAGATATAGCTCATTTATGTGTTTGTACGGTTGCTAGGATACTCCAAATGGTTGCTAAGGCTTGTTAATACAGTTTATGGGGTAATATTTAAAGAGTATTTGCACATCTGGGTCAAAAAATGCCCAACTCCGTGTTTTTACAATGTTTTGTTGCTGAGATATAGCTTGTAAATGTTGTTCAATGGTTGCTAGGGGCCTGTAACTGGTTGCTAGGGCGTTATTATGAAGTTGATATGTCACTACTCATTAGCTGCTTAATAGGACGAATCAAAAGAGCCCAACCCCAAGCCTCTATGACCTTCTGAGCCAAAGATATGACTTTACACATTTTTGCCAATGTTAAGTCTATGGGAGATTTTTCGGTAAATTTTTCGCCTGTCAGACGAACATCGTACAACTGATCGCTTATAAAAGTCATAGCACACCTCTCCTCAATAAACCGGTCAATTTGACATCTCATTCATGGATCTACGACAAAAGATGTGGGAGGAGTTGCGTGCCAAAGTTTTGTCTGAGTGAATAGTAATTACAATACTAGAATGTACATTTCCAGGAGAAAATGTGAAATGGTGCTTGCAGTGGCAAAACTCGCCGCTCGGTTGCTAGGGTGTGGTACATGATTGCATACGAGCCAACAAACATGTCTGTACGATGTTCTGGTGCTGAGATATGGCTTATTCATGTGTCCAGGTGGTTGCTAGGGTATTCTGGGTGGTTGCTAGGGCATTGCTAGACGGTTGCTAGGGTATTTTGAGTGGTTGCTATGGTGTTGCTAGGTGGTTGCTAGACGGTTGCTAGGGTGTTCTGGTTGGTTGCTAGGCGGTTGCTAGGGTATTCTGGGTTGTTGCTAGGGCGTTGCTAGGCGGTTGCTAGGGTATTCTGGGTGGTTGCTAGGGCGTTGCTAGGTGGTTGCTAAGGTATTCTGAATGGTTTCTAGGTGGTTGCTAGGGTGTTCTGGGTGGTTGCTAGGCGGTTGCTAGGGTGTTTTGGTTGGTTGCTAGGCGGTTGCTAGGGTGTTCTGGGTGGTTGCTAGGGCATTGTTAGGCGGTTGCTAGGGTATTCTGGATGGTTGCTAGGCGGTTGCTAGGGTGTTCTGGAAGCTTGCTAGGCGGTTGCTAGGGCATTCTGGGTGGCTACTAGGGCGTTGCTAGGTGGTTGCTAAGGTGTTCTGAATGGTTGCTAGGGTGTTGCTAGGTGGTTGATAGGGTGTTCCGGGTGGTTGCTAGGTGGTTGCTAGGGTGTTCTGGGTGGTTGCTAGGGCGTTGCTAGGTGGTTGCTAGGGTATTCTGGATGGTTGCTAGGCGGTTGCTAGGGTGTTCTGGGTGGTTACTAGGGCGTTGCTAGGCGGTTGCTAGGGTATTCTGGGTGGTTGCTAGGCAGTTGCTAGGGTGTTCTGGGTGGTTGCTAGGGCGTTGCTAGGCGGTTGCTAGGGTATTCTGGATGGTTGCTAGGCGGTTGCTAGGGTATTCTGGATGGTTGCTAGGCGGTTGCTAGGGTGTTCTGGGTGGTTGCTAGGGCGTTGCTAGGCGGTTGCTAGGGTATTCTGGGTGGTTGCTAGGCGGTTGCTAGGGTATTCTGGGTGGTTGCTATGGTGTTACTAGGTGGTTGGTAGATGTCACAGTTGGTTACTATGGAGTTTGTAGCATTTTATTGGCATGATTTAACACTTAGCTAATCAATATTAGCATGTAGCTATTCACTGCTAGCATGTGTAGCATGTAGCAAGGCCTGTTCCTGTTTGCTAGCATGAGTCAAAAGAGCCAACCCCCATCTCTATACGATGTTCTGATGCAGAGATATTGGTCTTGCAAAACGGTTGCTAGGGTACTATGTTTGGTTGCTAGGGAGTGGCTTGGCAGCTGCCAATCATAAAGCTCCAAAGTCAATGTGAATGTATAAACCAACCCCCATCTCTATACGATGTTTACATGTAGAGATATAGGTCTTGCAAAATGGTTGCTAGGGTACTCTGTTTGGTTGCTAGGGAGTGGCTTGGCAGCTGCCAATCATGAAACTCCAAAGGCTGCTTGTCAGTATGAATGATATAAACCAACTCCCATGCCTCTGTGACATTCAGAATGGAAGATATCCCTCTTTGGATTTTGGTTGCTAAGGTGCTCGATAATGGTTGCTAGGGCGTGGCCAGTAAGTGTTGAGGTGATTCAGGATTTGCTGTTTGCTGGCCCGAGTCAAACGAGCCCACGCTCATGTTTCTATGACACTTATATCCTGAGATATCCCTTTGATCTCTTTTAATGGAAGTCTATGGAACTTGTTGCTAAGGAGCTCTAAATGGTTGCTAGGGCGTGGCTTGATAGCTTCACAATGATCTTGAGACACTGATTGGCCGTCTGAGTAAAATGAGCCCGCCCCTTTGTCTCTACGACACTGGGATCCAGAGTTATGTTCAATATAAAAGCGGTTTCTATGGTGTAGGACGGCCCATTTCATGGGCCGTCCTACACCATAGTAAGTCTATGGGGGCAACTTTGGGCCGCTCCTGCCCCCAGGGGTGCAACTTTTACCCTATTGTGAGGTATGTTCTTACAGAGCCTGTCAGCCTCTTCAAATGTGGCAAATCACACGTTTCTGCGAAATCCTCGTTCGGAGCTATGAGTCGTCAAAATTTGTCGCAATGTTAAGTCTATGGGATTTTTTGGAAGTTTGTTTGCCCCTAGGGCGAACACCGTACCCCCGATCTCTTAAAAAAACGCATAGGACTCTTCTCCTCAATAGGCCGCACGATTTGATGTCTCATTCATGGGTCTGTGACAAAAGCTTCGGGAGGAGGAGTGCGACAAACTTTTTTCCTGAAATAGTAAATGCTATACTAGAAAATTTTCAATGGGGAAACTTTGGGCAGCTCCTGCCCCCCAGGGGTACAACTTTTACCCCATTGTGAGGTATGTTCTTACAGAGCCTGTCAGCCTCTTCAAATGTGGCAAATCACAAGTTTCTGGGAAATCCACGCTCTGAGCTATGACTCGTCAAAGTTTTTCGCAATGTTAAGTCTATGCGTTTTTTTTGGCCGCTTTTTCGCCCCTGGGGCGAACACCGTACCCCCGTCCGCTTATAAAAGTCATAGCACACCATTCCCGAATAATCCGCACAATTTGACACCTCATTCGTGGGTCTGTGACAAAAACTGCGGGAGGAGTTACGCGCCGAAAAAAAAGTGGAAGAAGAAGAAGAAGAAGAAGAAGAATAATAAACCAATGGGGGTCAATGGGGCTACTTTGGGCAGCTCCTGCCCCCCAGGGGTACAACTTTTACCCCATTGTGAGGTATTTTCTTACAGAGCCTGTCAGCCTCTTCAAATGTGGTAAATCGCAGGTTTCTGCGAAATCCTCGCTCGGAGCTATGACTCGTCGAAGTTTGTCGTAATGTTAAGTCTATGCGATTTTTCGGCCGCTTTATCGCCCCTGGGGCGAACATCGTACCCCCGATCGCTTATAAAAATCTGAGCACACCATTCCCGAATAATCCGCACGATTTGATGCCTCATTCATGGGTCTGTGACAAAAGCTACGGGAGGAGTCGAGCGTCAAACTTTTTGGCGGATTCCAAAAAGCAATAGTAATAATGTTGCCTTGCTTTCAGCAAGCACCATTAACTAGAATGTACATTTCCAGAAGAAAATGTGAAATGGTGCTTGCAGTGGCAAAACTCGCCGCTCGGTTGCTAGGGTGTGGTACATGATTGCATATGAGCCAAAAACCATGTCTGTACAATGTTGTGGAGCTGAAATATGGCTTCTATATGTTGCAATATGGTCGCTAGATATCTTCAAATGGTTGCTAAGGTGTGGTTACAAAGTTACCATGATGATATTTACAGACTGGTTTCCCAACCGAAGCAAACAAGCACAGCCCCATGTCTATACGATGTTCTGGTTCTTAGATATAGCTCATTCATGTGTTTGTACGGTTGCTAGGGAACTCCAAATGGTTGCTAAGGCTTGTTCATACAGTTTATGGGGTAATATTTAAAGAGTATTTGCACATCTGGGTCAAAAAATGCCCAATTCTGTGTTTTTACAGTGTTTTGTTGCTGACATATGGCTTGTAAATGTTGTTCAATGGTTGCTAGGGGTCTGTAACTGGTTGCTAGGGCGTGGTTATGAAGTTGATATGTCACTATTCATTGGCTGCTTAATAGGACGAATCAAAAGAGCCCAACCCCAAGCCTCTATGACCTTCTGATCCAAAGATATGATTTTACAAATTTTGTGCCAATGTTAAGTCTATGGGAGATTTTTAGGCAAAATTATCGCCCGCCAGTCGAACATCGTACACCTGATTGCTTATAAAAGTCATAGCACACCTCTCCTCAATAAACCGGTCGATTTGACACCTCATTCATGGATCTACGACAAAAGATGTGGGAGGAGTTGCGTGCCAAAGTTTTGTCTAGGTGAATAGTAATTACAATACTAGAATGTACATTTCCAGGAGAAAATGTGAAATGGTGCTTGCAGTGGCAAAACTCGTCGCTCGGTTGCTAGGGTGTGGTACATGATTGCATACGAGCCAACAAACATGTCTGTACGATGTACTGGTGCTGAGATATGGCTTATTCATGTGTTCAGGTGGTTGCTAGGCGGTTGCTAGGGTATTCTGGGTGGTTGCTAGGGCATTGGTAGATGGTTGCTAGGGTACTCTGGGTGGTTGCTATGGTGTTACTAAGGTGTTGCTAGGTGGTTGCTAGGGTGTTCTGGGTGGTTGCTAGGCGGTTGCTAGGGTATTCTGGGTGGTTGCTAGGGCATTGCTAGGTGGTTGCTAATGTATTCTGGATGGTTGCTATAGTGTTTCTAGGCGGTTGCTAGGGTGTTCTTGGTGGTTGCTAGGTGGTTGCTAGGGTAATCTGGGTTGTTGCTAGGGCGTTGCTAGGCGGTTGCTAAGGTATTCTGGGTGGTTGCTAGGCGGTTGCTAGGGTGTTCTGGGTGGTTGCTAGGCGGTTGCTAGGGTATTCTGGGTTGTTGCTAGGGCGTTGCTAGGCGGTTGCTAGGGTATTCTGGGTGGTTACTAGGGCGTTGCTAGGGTGTTATGAATGGTTGCTAGGGTGTTGCTAGGTGGTTGCTAGGGTGTTCTGGGTGGTTGCTAGGCGGTTGCTAGGGTGTTCTGGGTGGTTGCTAGGCGGTTGCTAGGGTATTCTGGGTGGTTGCTATGGTGTTACTAGGTGGTTGCTAAGGTATTCTGAATGGTTGCTAGGGTGTTGCTAGGTGGTTGCTAGAGTGTTCTGGGTGGTTGCTAGGCGGTTACTAGGGTGTTCTGAGTGGTTGCTAGGGCGTTGCTAGGTGGTTGCTAGGGTATTCTGGGTGGTTGCTAGGCGGTTGCTAGGGTGTTCTGGTTGGTTGCTAGGCGGTTGCTAGGGTGTTCTGGTTGGTTGCTAGGTGGTTGCTAGGGTATTCTGGGTGGTTGCTAGGCGGTTGCTAGGGTATTCTGGGTGGTTGCTATGGTGTTACTAGGTGGTTGGTAGATGTCACAGATGGCTACTATGGAGTTTATATCATTTTCTTGGCATGATTTAACACTTAGCTAATCAATATTAGCATGTAGCTATTCACTGCTAGCATGTGTAGCATGTAGCAAGTCCTGTTTGCTAGCATGAGTAAAAAGAGCCAACCCCCATCTCTATACGATGTTCTGGTGCTGAGATATAGGTCTTGCAAAACGGTTGCTAGGGTACTCTGTTTGGTTGCTAGGGAGTGGCTTGGCAGCTGCCAATCATTAAGCTCCAAAGTCAATGTGAATGTATAAACCAACCCCCATCTCTATACGATGTTTACATGTAGAGATATAGGTCTTGCAAAATGGTTGCTAGGGTACTCTGTTTGGTTGCTAGGGAGTGGCTTGGGAGCTGCCAATCATGAAACTCCAAAGGCTGCTTGTCAGTATGAATGATATAAACCAACTCCCATGCCTCTGTGACATTCAGAATGGAAGATATCCTTCTTTGGATTTTGGTTGCTAAGGTGCTCGATAATGGTTGCTAGGGCGTGGCCAGTAAGTGTTGAGGTGATTCAGGATTGGCTGTTTGCTGGCCCGAGTCAAACGAGCCCACCCTCATGTTTCTATGACACTTATATCCTGAGATATCCCTTTGATCTCTTTAATGGAAGTCTATGGAACTTGTTGCTAAGGAGCTCTAAATGGTTGCTAGGGCGTGGCTTGATAGCTTCACAATGATCTTGAGACACTGATTGGCCGTCTGAGTAAAATGAGCCCACCCCTTTGTCTCTACGACACTGTGATCCAGAGTTATGTTCAATATAAAAGCGGTTTCTATGGTGTAGGACGGCCCATTTCATGGGCCGTCCTACACCATAGTAAGTCTATGGGGGACACTTTGGGCAGCTCCTGCCCCTCAGGGGTGCAACTTTTACCCCACTGTGAGGTATGTTCTTACAGAGCCTGTAAGCCTCTTCAAATGTGGCAAATCACACATTTCTGTGAAATCTGAGCTCTGAGCTATGACTCTTCAAAGTTTTTCACCATGTTAAGTCAATGGGGTTTTTTGGGCAACTTTGGGCAGCTCCTGCCCCCCAGGGGTGCAACTTTTACCCCATTTAGTGGTATGTTCTTAAAGAGCCTGTCAGCCTCTTCAAATGTGGCAAATCACACGTTTCTGTGAAATCTGATCTCTGAGCTATGATTCGTCAAAGTTTTTCCCCATGTTAAGTCTATGCGTTTTTTTTGGGCCGTTTTTCGCCCCTGGGGCGAACATCGTACCCCCGATCGCTTATAAAAGTCATAGCACACCATTCCCGAACAGGCCGCACGTTTTGACACCTCATTCATGGGTCTGTGACAAAAACTGCGGGAGGAGTTACGCGCCGAAAAAAAAGTGGAAGAAGAAGAATAATAAGTATGCACAATAACAGTAATGTTGCTTTGCCATAGGCAAGCACCATTAACTAGAATGTACATTTCCAAGAGAAAATGTGAAATGGTGCTTGCAGTGGCAAAACTCGCCGCTCGGTTGCTAGGGTGTGGTACATGATTGTATACGAGCCAACAAACATGTCTGTATGATGTTCTGGTGCTGAGATATGGCTTATAAATGTGTTCAGGTGGTTGCTACGCGGTTGCTAGGGTATTCTGGTTGGTTGCTAGGGCATTGCTAGACGGTTGCTTGGGTATTCTGGGTGGTTGCTAGGCGGTTGCTAGGGTGTTTTGGTTGGTTGCTAGGGTGTTCTGGGTGGTTGCGAGGGCATTGCTAGGCGGTTGCTAGGCGGTTGCTAGGGTGTTCTGGGTGGTTGCTAGGCGGTTGCTAGGGTATTCTGGGTGGTTACTAGGGCGTTGCTAGGGTGTTCTGAATGGTTGCTAGGGTATTCTGGATGGTTGATAGGCGGTTGCTAGGGTGTTCTGGGTGGTTGCTAGGCGGTTGCTAGGGTATTCTGGGTGGTTGCTATGGCGTTGCTAGGTGGTTGCTATGGTGTTGCTATGTGGTTGCTATGGTGTTTTGGGTGGTTGCTAGGTGGTTGCTAGGGTATTCTGGTGGTTGCTAGGGCATTGCTAGGTGGTTGCTAATGTATTCTGGATGGTTGCTATAGTGTTTCTAGGCGGTTGCTAGGGTGTTCTGGTTGGTTGCTAGGCGGTTGCTAGGGTATTCTGGGTTGTTGCTAGGGCGTTGCTAGGCGGTTGCTAGGGTATTCTGGGTGGTTGCTAGGTGGTTGCTAGGGTGTTTTGGTTGGTTGCTAGGGTGTTCTGGGTGGTTGCTAGGGCATTGCTAGGCGGTTGCTAGGCGGTTGCTAGGGTGTTCTGGGTGGTTGCTAGGCAGTTGCTAGGGTATTCTGGGTGGTTACTAGGGCGTTGCTAGGGTGTTCTGAATGGTTGCTAGGGTGTTGCTAGGTGGTTGCTAGGGTGTTCTGGGTGGTTGCTAGGGTGTTCTGGCTGGTTGCTAGGCGGTTGCTAGGGTATTCTGGGTGGTTGCTATGGTGTTGCTAGGTGGTTGCTAAGTTATTTTGGATGGTTGCTAGGCGGTTGCTAGGGTATTCTGGATGGTTGCTAGGTGGTTGCTAGGGTGTTCTGGGTGGTTGCTAGGCGGTTACTAGGGTATTCTGGGTGGTTGCTATGGCGTTGCTAGGTGGTTGCTAGGGTATTCTGGGTGGTTGCTAGGCGGTTGCTAGGGTGTTCTGGGTGGTTGCTAGGCGGTTGCTAGGGTGTTCTGGGTGGTTGTTAGGGCGTTGCTAGGCGGTTGCTAGGGTATTCTGGATGGTTGCTAGGCGGTTGCTAGGGTGTTCTGGGTGGTTGCTAGGCGGTTGCTAGGGTGTTCTGGGTGGTTGCTAGGCGGTTGCTAGGGTGTTCTGGGTGGTTGCTAGGGCGTTGCTAGGCAGTTGCTAGGGTATTCTGGATGGTTGCTAGGCGGTTGCTATGGTGTTCTGGGTGGTTGCTAGGCGGTTGCTAGGGTATTCTGGGTAGTTGCTACGGCGTTGCTAGGCGGTTGCTAGGGTATTCTGGGTGGTTGCTAGGCGGTTGCTAGGGTATTCTGGGTGGTTGCTATGGTGTTACTAGGTGGTTGGTAGATGTCACAGATGGTTACTATGGAATTTGTAGCATTTTCTTGGCATGATTTAACACTTAGCTAATCAATATTAGCATGTAGCTATTCACTGCTAGCATGTGTAGCATGTAGCAAGTCCTGTTTGCTAGCATGAGTCAAAAGAGCCAACCCCCATCTCTATACGATGTTTTGATGCAGAGATATAGGTCTTGCAAAACGGTTGCTAGGGTACTCTGTTTGGTTGCTAGGGAGTGGCTTGGCAGCTGCCAATCATGAAACTCCAAAGTCAATGTGAATGTATAAACCAACCCCCATCTCTATACGATGTTCTGATGCAGAGATATAGGTCTTGCAAAATGGTTGCTAAGGTACTCTGTTTGGTTGCTAGGGAGTGGCTTGGCAACTGCTAATCATGAAACGCCAAAGGCTGATTGTCAGTGTGAATGATATAAACCAACCCCCATCTCTATACGACGTTCTGATGCAGAGATATAGGTCTTGCAAAATGGTTGCTAGGGTACTCTGTTTGGTTGCTATGGAGTTGATTGGCAGCTGCCAGTGATGAATCTCTAAAGGCTTCTTGTCACTATGAATGATATAAACAAACTCCCATGCCTCTGTGACATTCAGAATGGAAGATATCCCTCTTTGGATTTTGTTTGCTAAGGTGCTCGACAATGGTTGCTAGGGAGGGGCTAGGAAGTGTTGAGGTGATTCATGATTGGCCGTTTGCTGCCCCGAGTCAAACGAGACCACCCTTGTGTTTCTATGACACTTCTATCCAGAGATATCCATTTGATCTCTTTAATTGGAAGTCTATGGGACTTGTTGCTAAGGAGCTCTAAATGGTTGCTAGGGCGTGGCTTGATAGCTTCACAATGATCTTGAGACACTGATTGGCCGTCTGAGTAAAATGAGCCCGCCCCTTTGTCCCTACGACACTGTGATCCAGAGTTATGTTCAATATAAAAGCGGTTTCTATGGTGTAGGACGGCCCATTTCATGGGCCGTCCTACACCATAGTAAGTCTATGGGGGCAACTTTGGGCAGCTCCTGCCCCTCAGGGGTGCAACTTTTACCCCACTGTGAGGTATGTTCTTACAGAGCCTGTAAGCCTCTTCAAATGTGGCAAATCACACATTTCTGTGAAATCTGAGCTCTGAGCTATGACTCTTCAAAGTTTTTCACCATGTTAAGTCAATGGGGTTTTTTGGGCAACTTTGGGCAGCTCCTGCCCCCCAGGGGTGCAACTTTTACCCCATTTAGGGGTATGTTCTTAAAGAGCCTGTCAGCCTCTTCAAATGTGGCAAATCACACGTTTCTGTGAAATCTGATCTCTGAGCTATGATTCGTCAAAGTTTTTCCCCATGTTAAGTCTATGCGTTTTTTTTGGGCCGTTTTTCGCCCCTGGGGCGAACATCGTACCCCGATCGCTTATAAAAGTCATAGCACACCATTCCCGAATAATCCGCACGATTTGACACCTCATTCATGGGTCTGTGACAAAAAATGCGGGACTAGTTACGCGCCGAAAAAAAAGTGGAAGAAGAAGAAGAAGAAGAAGAAGAATAATAAGTATGAGCAATAACACTAATGTTGCTTTGCCATAGGCAAGCACCATTAATAACTAGAATGTACATTTCCAGGAGAAAATGTGAAATGGTGCTTGCAGTGGAAAATCTTGCCACTCGGTTGCTAGGGTGTGGTACATGATTGCATATGAGCCAACAACCATGTCTGTACGATGTTCTGGTGCTGAGATATGGCTTATTCATGTGTTCAGGTGGTTGCTAGGCGGTTGCTAGGGTATTCTGGGTGGTTGCTAGGGCATTGCTAGACGGTTGCTAGGGTATTCTGGGTGGTTGCTTTGGTGTTGCTAGGTGGTTGCTAGGCGGTTGCTAGGGTGTTCTGGTTGGTTGCTAGGCGGTTGCTAGGGTATTCTGGGTTGTTGCTAGGGCGTTGCTAGGCGGTTGCTAGGGTATTCTGGGTGGTTGCTAGGGCGTTGCTAGGTGGTTGCTAAGGTATTCTGAATGGTTGCTAGGTGGTTGCTAGGGTGTTCTGGGTGGTTGCTAGGCGGTTGCTAGGGTGTTTTGGTTGGTTGCTACGTGGTTGCTAGGGTGTTCTGGGTGGTTGCTAGGGCGTTGCTAGGGTATTCTGGGTGGTTGCTAGGCGGTTGCTAGGGTGTTCTGGGTGGTTTCTAGGGCGTTGCTAGGCGGTTGCTAGGGTATTCTGGATGGTTGCTAGGCGGTTGCTAGGGTATTATGGATGGTTGCTAGGCGGTTGCTAGGGTGTTCTGGGTGGTTGCTAGGGTGTTGCTAGGTGGTTGCTAGGGTATTCTGGGTGGTTGCTAGGTGGTTGCTAGGGTATTCTGGGTGGTTGCTATGGTGTTACTAGGTGGTTGGTAGATGTCACAGATGGTTACTATTGAGTTTATATCATTTTCTTGGCATGATTTAACACTTAGCTAATCAATATTAGCATGTAGCTATTCACTGCTAGCATGTGTAGCATGTAGCAAGTCCTGTTTGCTAGCATGAGTAAAAAGAGCCAACCCCCATCTCTATATGATGTTCTGGTGCTGAGATATAGGTCTTGCAAAATGGTTGCTAGGGTACTCTGTTTGGTTGCTAGGGATTGGCTTGGCAGCTGCCAATCATGAAGCTCCAAAGTCATTGTGAATGTATAAACCAACCCCCATCTCTATACGATGTTTTGATGCAGAGATATAGGTCTTGCAAAATGGTTGCTAGGGTACTCTGTTTGGTTGCTAGGGAGTGGCTTGGCAGCTGCCAATCATGAAACTCCAAAGGCTGCTTGTCAGTATGAATGATATAAACCAACTCCCATGCCTCTGTGACATTCAGAATGGAAGATATCCCTCTTTGGATTTTGGTTGCTAAGGTGCTTGACAATGGTTGCTAGGGCGTGGCCAGTAAGTGTTGAGGTGATTCAGGATTGGCTGTTTGCTGGCCCGAGTCAAACAAGACCACCCTCATGTTTCTATGACAATTATATCCTGAGATATCCCTTTGATCTCTTTTAATGGAAGTCTATGGAACTTGTTGGTAAGGAGCTCTAAATGGTTGCTAGGGCGTGGCTTGATAGCTTCACAATGCTATGTTGTGATCCAGAGCTATGTTCAATACAAAATCCCTATGCAATGTGCTATGCACCATAGTAAGTCAATGGGGCAACTTTGGGCAGCTCCTGCCCCCCAGGGGTGCAACTTTTACCCCATTGTGAGGTATGTTCTTACAGAGCCTGTCAGCCTCTTCAAATGTGGCAAATCACAAGCTTCTGCGAAGTCCACGCTCTGAGCTATGACTCGTCAAAAATTTTCCCAATGTTAAGTCTATGCGTTTTTTTGGCCGCTTTTTCGCCCCTGGGGCGAACATCGTACCCCCGATCGCTTATAAAAGTCATAGCACACCATTCCCGAACAGGCCGCACGTTTTGACACCTCATTCATGGGTCTGTGACAAAAACTGCGGGAGGAGTAGCGCGTCAAACTTTGGCCAGAAGAACTATAATAATAAGAACTAGAATGTACATTTCCAGGAGAAAATGTGAAATGGTGCTTGCAGTGGCAAAAAACACCACCCGGTTGCTAGGGTGTTCTTGGAGTTTGCTATGATGATGCAAGGCAGTTGCTAGGGTGTTCTGGGTGGTTGCTAGACGGTTGCTAGGGTATTCTGGGTGGTTGCTAGGTGGTTGCTAGGGTGTTATGGGTGGTTGCTAGGGTTTTTCTAGGTCATTGCTAGGGTATTCTGGGTGGTTGCTAGGTGGTTGCTAGGGTATTCTGGGTGGTTGCTAGGTGGTTGCTAGGGTGTTCTGGGTGGTTGCTAGTGCATTGCTAGGCAGTTTCTAGGGTGTTCTGGGTGGTTGCTAGGGTGTTGCTAGGCAGTTGCTAGGGTATCCTGGGTGGTTGCTAGGCGGTTGCTAGGGTAATCTGGGTGGTTGCTAGGGCGTTGCTAGGTGGTTGCTAGGGTATCCTGGGTGGTTGCTATGGTGTTCTGGGTGGTTGCTAGGGCGTTGCTAGGCAGTTGCTAGGGTGTTCTGGGTGGTTGCTAGGGTGTTGCTAAGGTAATCTGGGTTGTTGCTATGGTGTTACTAGGTGGTTGGTAGTTGTCAAAGATGGTTACTATGGAGTCTGTAGCATTTTATTGGCATGATTTAGCACTTAGCTAATCAATAATAGCATGTAGCTATTCACTGCTAGCATGTGTAGCAAGTAGCAAGTCCTGTTTGCTAGCATGAGTCAAAAGAGCCAACCCCCATCTCTATACAATGTTCTGATGCAGAGATATTGGTCTTGCAAAATGGTTGCTAGGGTACTCTGTTTGGTTGCTAGGGAGTGGCTTGGCAGCTGCCAATCATGAAACTCCAAAGGCTGCTTGTCAGTGTGAATGATATAAATCAACCCCTATCTCTATACGATGTTCAAAAGCAGAGATATAGGTTTTGTAAAATGGTTGCTAGGGTACTCTGTTTGGTTGCTAGGGAGTGGCTTGGCAGCTGCCAATCATGAAACTCCAAAAGGCTGCTTGTCAGTATGAATGATATAAATCAACTCCCATGCCTCTGTGACATTCAGAATGGAAGATATCCCTCTTTGGATTTTGGTTGCTAAGGTGCTCGACAATGGTTGCTAGGGAGGGTCTAGGAAGTTTTGAGTTTATTCATGATTGGCTGTTTGCTACCCCGAGTCAAACGAGACCACCCTCGTGTTGTTATGACACTTCTATCCGGAAATATCCTTTTGATCTCTTTCAATTGAAGTCTATGGAACTTGTTGCTAAGGTGCTCTAAATGGTTGCTAGGGCGTGGCTTATTAACTTCACAATGATCCTGAGAGACTGATTGGTCGTCGGAGTAAAACGAGCCCGCCCCCTTGTCTCTATGACACTGTGATCCAGAGTTATGTTCAATATAAAAGCGGTTTCTATGGTGTAGGACGGCCCATTTCATGGGCCGTCCTACACCATAGTAAGTCAATGGGGCAACTTTGGGCAGCTCCTGCCCCCCAGGGGTGCAACTTTTACCCCATTGTGAGGTATGTTCTTACAGAGCCTGTCAGCCTCTTCAAATGTGGCAAATCACACGTTTCTGCGAAATCCTCGTTCGGAGCTATGAGTCGTCAAAGTTTGTCTCAATGTTAAGTCTATGGGATTTTTTGGAAGTTTGTTCGCCCCTAGGGCAAACACCGTACCCCCGATCTCTTATAAAAACTCATAGGACTCTTCTCCTTAATAGGCTGCACGATTTGATGCCTCATTCATGGGTCTGTGACAAAAGCTGAGGGAGGAGGAGGGCCCCAAACTTTTTCCCGAAATAGTAAATGCTGTACTAGAAATTTTTCAATGGGGAAACTTTGGGCAGCTCCTGCCCCCCAGGGGTGCAACTTTTACCCCCTTGTGAGGTATTTTTTTACATAGCCTGTCAGCCTCTTCAAATGTGGTAAATCGCAGGTTTCTGCGAAATCCTCGCTCAGAGCTATGACTCGTCAAAGTTTGTCGTAATGTTAAGTCTATGGGATTTTTTCGGCCGCTTTTTCACCCCTGGGGCGAACATCGTACCCCCGATCGCTTATAAAAGTCATAGCACACCATTCCCGAATAATTCACACGATTTGATGCCTCATTCGTGGGTCTGTGACAAAAGCTGCGGGACTAGTTACGCGCCAAAAAAGCGGCGGAATAAGAATAAGAATAAGAATAATAAATAGCATTGTGGTCAATGGGGCAACTTTGGGCAGCTCCTGCCCCCCAGGGGTGCAACTTTTACCCCATTTTGAGGTATGTTCTTACAGAGCCTGTCAGCCTCTTCAAATGTGGTAAATCGCAGGTTTCTGCGAAATTCTCGCTCGGAGCTATGACTCGTCAAAGTTTGTCGTAATGTTAAGTCTATGCGATTTTTCGGCCGCTTTTTCGCCCCTGGGGCGAACATCGTACCCCCGATCGCTTATAAAAGTCATAGCACACCATTCCCTGAATAATCCGCACGATTTGATGCCTCATTCGTGGGTCTGTGACAAAAGCTGCGGGAGGAGTCGAGCGTCAAACTTTTTGCCGGATTCCAAAAAGCAATAGTAATAATGTTGCCTTGCTTTCAGCAAGCACCATTAACTAGAATGTACATTTCCAGGAGAAAATGTGAAATGGTGCTTGCAGTGGCAAAACTCGCCGCTCGGTTGCTAGGGTGTGGTACATGATTGTATACGAGCCAACAAACATGTCTGTATGATGTTCTGGTGCTGAGATATGGCTTATAAATGTGTTCAGGTGGTTGCTACGCGGTTGCTAGGGTATTCTGGTTGGTTGCTAGGGCATTGCTAGACGCTTGCTTGGGTATTCTGGGTGGTTGCTAGGCGGTTGCTAGGGTGTTTTGGTTGGTTGCTAGGGTGTTCTGGGTGGTTGCTAGGGCATTGCTAGGCGGTTGCTAGGCGGTTGCTAGGGTGTTCTGGATGGTTGCTAGGCGGTTGCTAGGGTATTCTGGGTGGTTACTAGGGCGTTGCTAGGGTGTGCTGAATGGTTGCTAGGGTATTTTGGATGGTTGCTAGGCGGTTGCTAGGGTGTTCTGGGTGGTTGCTAGGCGGTTGCTAGGGTATTCTGGGTGGTTGCTATGGCGTTGCTAGGTGGTTGCTAGGGTATTCTGGGTGGTTGCTAGGCGGTTGCTAGGGTGTTCTGGGTGGTTGCTGGGCGGTTGCTAGGGTGTTCTGGGTGGTTGCTAGGGCGTTGCTAGGCGGTTGCTACGGTATTCTGGATGGTTGCTAGGCGGTTGCTAGGGTGTTCTGGGTGGTTGCTAGGCGGTTGCTAGGCTATTCTGGGTGGTTGCTAGGGCGTTGCTAGGCGGTTGCTAGGGTGTTCTGGGTGGTTGCTAGGCGGTTGCTAATGTGTCCTGGGTGGTTGCTAGGCGGTTGCTAGGGTGTTCTGGGTGGTTGCTAGGGCGTTGCTAGGCGGTTGCTAGGGTATTCTGGATGGTTGCTAGGCGGTTGCTAGGCGGTTGCTAGGGTATTCTGGATGGTTGCTAGGCGGTTGCTAGGGTGTACTGGTGGTTGCTAGGCGGTTGCTAGGGTATTCTGGGTGGTTGCTAGGGCGTTGCTAGGCGGTTGCTAGGGTGTTCTGGGTGGTTGCTAGGCAGTTGCTAGGGTGTTCTGGTGGTTGCTAGGCGGTTGCTAGGGTGTTCTGGGTGGTTGCTAGGGCGTTGCTAGGCGGTTGCTAGGTGTTTCTGGGTGGTTGCTAGGCGGTTGCTAGGGTGTTCTGGATGGTTGCTAGGCGGTTGCTAGGCGGTTGCTAGGGTATTCTGGGTGGTTGCTAGGCGGTTGCTAGGGTATTCTGGGTGGTTGCTATGGTGTTACTAGGTGGTTGGCAGATGTCACAGATGGTTACTATGGAATTTGTAGCATTTTCTTGGCATGATTTAACACTTAGCTAATCAATATTAGAATGTAGCTATTCACTGCTAGCATGTGTAGCATGTAGCAAGTCCTGTTTGCTAGCATGAGTCAAAAGAGCCAACCCCCATCTCTATACGATGTTCTGATATAGAGATATTGGTCTTGCAAAACGGTTGCTAGGGTACTATGTTTGGTTGCTAGGGAGAGGCTTGGCAGCTGCCTATCATGAAGCTCCAAAGTCAATGTGAATGTATAAACCAACCCCCATCTCTATACGATGTTTACATGTAGAGATATAGGTCTTGCAAAATGGTTGCTAGGGTACTCTGTTTGGTTGCTAGGGAGTGGCTTGGCAGCTGCCAATCATGAAACTCCAAAGGCTGCTTGTCAGTATGAATGAATAAACCAACTCCCATGCCTCTGTGACATTCAGAATGGAAGATATCCCTCTTTGGATTTTGGTTGCTAAGGTGCTCGACAATGGTTGCTAGGGCGTGTCCAGTAAGTGTTGAGGTGATTCAGGATTGGCTGTTTGCTGGCCCGAGTCAAACGAGCCCACCCTCATGTTTCTATGACACTTATATCCTGAGATATCCCTTTGATCTCTTTCAATTGAAGTCTATGGAACGTGTTGCTAAGGAGCTCTAAATGGCTGCTAGGGCGTGGCTTAATAACTTCACATTGATCCTGAGAGACTGATTGGTCGTCTGACTAAAATGAGCCCGCCCCCTTGTCTCTATGACACTGTGATCCAGAGCTATGTTCAATACAAAATCTCTATGCAATGTATAGGACGGCCCATTTCATGGGCCGTCCTAGACCATAGTAAGTCAATGGGGCAACTTTGGGCAGCTCTTGCCCCCCAGGGTGCAACTTTTACCCCATTGTGAGGTATGTTCTTACAGAGCCTGCCAGCCTCTTCAAATGTGGTAAATTACAAGTTTCTGAGAAATCATTGGTCAGTGCTACGAGTCGTCAAAGTTTGTGCCAATGTTAAGTCTATGGGATTTTTTTTACCCAATGATTTGCCCCTGGGGCGAACACCGTACCCCCCATCGCTAAGAAAAGTCACAGCACACCTCTCCTCAATAATCCGCACAATTTGACGCCTCAATCAGGGTCTGTGATGTCGGCGTGTATTTTTTAACAGATGATTACTATGGAGTTTTAAAAAGGAGTTTTTATGGAGTTATTTGGTATGGCACGAGGCCTGCGGCCATTTTTGAAAGTTCCGCAATGTTAAGTCAATGGGATTTTTTTGGCCGCTTTTTCGTCCGCTGTGCGAACATCGTACACCCGATCTCTTAGAAAAGTCATAGCACACCATTCCCGAATAAGCTGCACGTTTTGACACCTCATTCATGGGTGTGTGACAAAAACTGCGGGAGGAGTAGCGCGTCAAACTTTGGCCAGAAGAAAAAGAATAAGAATAAAAATAAGTATGCACTGGGGCGCCCCTGGGGCGAACATCGTACCCCCGATCGCTTATAAAAGTCATAGCACACCATTCCCGAACAGGCCGCACGTTTTGACACCTCATTCATGGGTCTGTGACAAAAACTGCGGGAGGAGTTGCGCGTCAAACTTTGGCCAGAAGAACTATAATAATAAGAAACGGAATAATAATAAGTATGCACAATAACACTAATGTTGCCTTGCTTTCAGCAAGCACCATTAACTAGAATGTACATTTCCAGAAGAAAATGTGAAATGGTGCTTGCAGTGGCAAAACTCGCCGCTCGGTTTTCTAGGGTGTGGTACATGATTGCATACGAGCCAACAAACATGTCTGTACGATGTTCTGGTGCTGAGATATGGCTTATTCATGTGTTCAGGTGGTTGCTAGGTGGTTGCTAGGGTATTCTGGGTGGTTGCTAGGGCATTGCTAGACGGTTGCTAGGGTATTCTGGGTGGTTGCTATGGTGTTGCTAGGTGGTTGCTAGGGTGTTCTGGGTGGTTGCTAGGTGGTTGCTAGGGTATTCTGGGTGGTTGCTAGGGTGTTCTGGTTGGTTGCTAGGCGGTTGCTAGGGTATTCTGGGTGGTTGCTAGGCGGTTGCTAGGGTGTTTTGGTTGGTTGCTAGGGTGTTCTGGGTGGTTGCTAGGGCATTGCTAGGCGGTTGCTAGGCGGTTGCTAGGGTGTTCTGGTGGTTGCTAGGCGGTTGCTAGGTATTCTGGGTGGTTACTAGGGCGTTGCTAGGGTGTTCTGAATGGTTGCTAGGGTATTCTGGATGGTTGCTAGGCGGTTGCTAGGGTGTTCTGGGTGGTTGCTAGGCGGTTGCTAGGGTATTCTGGGTGGTTGCTATGGCGTTGCTAGGTGGTTGCTAGGGTATTCTGGGTGGTTGCTAGGCAGTTGCTAGGGTGTTCTGGGTGGTTGCTAGGGCGTTGCTAGGCGGTTGCTAGGGTATTCTGGATTGTTGCTAGGTGGTTGCTAGGGCGTTGCTAGGCGGTTGCTAGGGTATTCTGGGTGGTTGCTAGGCGGTTGCTAGGGTGTTCTGGGTGGTTGCTAGGGTATTCTGGGTGGTTGCTAGGGCGTTGCTAGGCGGTTGCTAGGGTGTTCTGGGGGGTTGCTAGGTGGTTGCTAGTGTGTTCTGGGTGGTTGCTAGGCGGTTGCTAGGGTGTTCTGGGTGGTTGCTAGGGCGTTGCTAGGGCGTTGCTAGGGTATTCTGGGTGGTTGCTAGGCGGTTGCTAGGGTATTCTGGGTGGTTGCCATGGTGTTACTAGGTGGTTGGTAGATGTCACAGATGGTTACTATGGAATTTGTAGCATTTTCTTGGCATGATTTAACACTTAGCTAATCAATATTAGCATGTAGCTATTCACTGCTAGCATGTGTAGCATGTAGCAAGTCCTGTTTGCTAGCATTAGTCAAAAGAGCCAACCCCCATCTCTATACGATGTTCTGATGCAGAGATATTGGTCTTGCAAAACGGTTGCTAGGGTACTATGTTTGGTTGCTAGGGAGTGGCTTGGCAGCTGCCAATCATGAAGCTCCAAAGTCAATATGAATGTATAAACCAACCCCTATCTCTATACGATGTTTACATGTAGAGATATAGGTCTTGCAAAATGGTTGCTAGGGTACTCTGTTTGGTTGCTAGGGAGTGGCTTGGCAGCTGCCAATCATGAAACTCCAAAGGCTGCTTGTCAGTATGAATGATATAAACCAACTTCCATGCCTCTGTGACATTCAGAATGGAAGATATCCCTCTTTGGATTTTGGTTGCTAAGGTGCTCGATAATGGTTGCTAGGGCGTGGCCAGTAAGTGTTGAGGTGATTCAGGATTGGCTGTTTGCTGGCCCGAGTCAAACGAGCCCACCCTCATGTTTCTATGACACTTATATCCAAAGATATCCCTTTGATCTCTTTTAATGGAAGTCTATGGAACTTGTTGCTAAGGAGCTCTAAATGGTTGCTAGGGCGTGGCTTGATAGCTTCACAATGATCTTGAGACACTGATTGGCCGTCTGAGTAAAATGAGCCCGCCCCTTTGTCTCTACGACACTGGGATCCAGAGTTATGTTCAATATAAAAGCGGTTTCTATGGTGTAGGACGGCCCATTTCATGGGCCGTCCTACACCATAGTAAGTCTATGGGGGCAACTTTGGGCAGCTCCTGCCCCTCAGGGGTGCAACTTTTACCGCATTGTGTGGTATGTTCTTACAGAGCCTGTAAGCCTCTTCAAATGTGGCAAATCACACATTTCTGTGAAATCTGAGCTCTGAGCTATGACTCTTCAAAGTTTTTCACCATGTTAAGTCAATGGGGTTTTTTTGGGCAACTTTGGGCCGCTCCTGCCCCCCAGGGGTGCAACTTTTACCCCATTTAGGGGTATGTTCTTAAAGAGCCTGTCAGCCTCTTCAAATGTGGCAAATCACACGTTTCTGCGAAATTTGATCTCTGAGCTATGATTCTTCAAAGTTTTTCCCCATGTTAAGTCTATGCGTTTTTTTTGGGCCGTTTTTCGCCCCTGGGGCGAACATCGTACCCCCGATCGCTTATAAAAGTCATAGCACACCATTCCCGAACAGGCCGCACGTTTTGACACCTCATTCATGGGTCTGTGACAAAAACTGCGGGAGGAGTTACGCGCCGAAAAAAAAGTGGAAGAAGAAGAAGAAGAAGAATAATAAGTATGCACAATAACAGTAATGTTGCTTTGCCATAGGCAAGCACCATTAACTAGAATGTACATTTCCAGAAGAAAATGTGAAATGGTGCTTGCAGTGGCAAAACTCGCCGCTCGGTTGCTAGGGTGTGGTACATGATTGCATACGAGCCAACAAACATGTCTGTACGATGTTCTGGTGCTGAGATATGGCTTATTCATGTGTTCAGGTGGTTGCTAGGTGGTTGCTAGGGTATTCTGGGTGGTTGCTAGGGCATTGCTAGACGGTTGCTAGGGTATTCTGGGTGGTTGCTATGGTGTTGCTAGGTGGTTGCTAGGGTGTTCTGGGTGGTTGCTAGGTGGTTGCTAGGGTATTCTGGGTGGTTGCTAGGGCATTACTAGGTGGTTGCTAATGTATTCTGGATGGTTGCTATACTGTTTCTAGGCGGTTGCTAGGGTGTTCTGGTTGGTTGCTAGGCGGTTGCTGGGGTATTCTGGGTTGTTGCTAGGGCGTTGCTAGGCGGTTGCTAGGGTATTCTGGGTGGTTGCTAGGCGGTTGCTAGGGTGTTTTGGTTGGTTGCTAGGGTGTTCTGGGTGGTTGCTAGGGCATTGCTAGGCGGTTGCTAGGCGGTTGCTAGGGTGTTCTGGGCGGTTGCTAGGCGGTTGCTAGGGTATTCTGGGTGGTTACTAGGGCGTTGCTAGGGTGTTCTGAATGGTTGCTAGGGTATTCTGGATGGTTGCTAGGCGGTTGCTAGGGTGTTCTGGGTGGTTGCTAGGCGGTTGCTAGGGTATTCTGGGTGGTTGCTATGGCGTTGCTAGGTGGTTGCTAGGGTATTCTGGGTGGTTGCTAGGCGGTTGCTAGGGTGTTCTGGGTGGTTGCTAGGGCGTTGCTAGGCGGTTGCTAGGGTATTCTGGATGGTTGCTAGGCGGTTGCTAGGGCGTTGCTAGGCGGTTGCTAGGGTATTCTGGATGGTTGCTAGGCGGTTGCTAGGGTGTTCTGGGTGGTTGCTAGGCGGTTGCTAGGGTATTCTGGGTGGTTGCTAGGGCGTTGCTAGGCGGTTGCCAGGGTGTTCTGGGTGGTTGCTAGGCGGTTGGTAGGGTGTTCTGGGTGGTTGCTAGGCGGTTGCTAGGGTGTTCTGGGTGGTTGCTAGGGCGTTGCTAGGCGGTTGCTAGGGTATTCTGGATGGTTGCTAGGCGGTTGCTAGGCGGTTGCTATGGTATTCTGGATGGTTGCTAGGGGGTTGCTAGGGTGTTCTGGGTGGTTGCTAGGCGGTTGCTAGGGTATTCTGGGTAGTTGCTAGGGCGTTGCTAGGCGGTTGCTAGGGTATTCTGGGTGGTTGCTAGGCGGTTGCTAGGGTATTCTGGGTGGTTGCTATGGTGTTACTAGGTGGTTGGTAGATGTCACAGATGGTTACTATGGAATTTGTAGCATTTTCTTGGCATGATTTAATACTTAGCTAATCAATATTAGCATGTAGCTATTCACTGCTAGCATGTGTAGCATGTAGCAAGACCTGTTTGGTAGCATGAGTCAAAAGAGCCAACCCCCATCTCTATACGATGTTCTGATTTAGAGATATTGGTCTTGCAAAACGGTTGCTAGGGTACTATGTTTGGTTGCTAGGGAGTGGCTTGGCAGCTGCCAATCATGAAGCTCCAAAGTCAATGTGAATGTATAAACCAACCCCCATCTCTATACGCTGTTTACATGTAGAGATATAGGTCTTGCAAAATGGTTGCTAGGGTACTCTGTTTGGTTGCTAGGGAGTGGCTTGGCAGCTGCCAATCATGAAACTCCAAAGGCTGCTTGTCAGTATGAATGATATAAACCAACTCCCATGCCTCTGTGACATTCAGAATGGAAGATATCCCTCTTTGGATTTTGGTTGCTAAGGTGCTCGATAATGGTTGCTAGGGCGTGGCCAGTAAGTGTTGAGGTGATTCAGGATTGGCTGTTTGCTGGCCCGAGTCAAACGAGCCCACCCTCATGTTTCTATGACACTTATATCCTGAGATATCCCTTTGATCTCTTTTAATGGAAGTCTATGGAACTTGTTGCTAAGGAGCTCTAAATGGTTGCTAGGGCGTGGCTTGATAGCTTCACAATGATCTTGAGACACTGATTGGCCGTCTGAGTAAAATGAGCCCGCCCCTTTGTCTCTACGACACTGGGATCCAGAGTTATGTTCAATATAAAAGCGGTTTCTATGGTGTAGGACGGCCCATTTCATGGGCCGTCCTACACCATAGTAAGTCTATGGGGGCAACTTTGGGCAGCTCCTGCCCCTCAGGGGTGCAACTTTTACCCCACTGTGAGGTATGTTCTTACAGAGCCTGTAAGCCTCTTCAAATAGTGGCAAATCACACATTTCTGTGAAATCTGAACTCTGAGCTATGACTCTTCAAAGTTTTTCACCATGTTAAGTCAATGGGGTTTTTTGGGCAACTTTGGGCAGCTCCTGCCCCCCAGGGGTGCAACTTTTACCCCATTTAGGGGTAAGTTCTTAAAGAGCCTGTCAGCCTCTTCAAATGTGGCAAATCACACGTTTCTGTGAAATCTGATCTCTGAGCTATGATTCGTCAAAGTTTTTCCCCATGTTAAGTCTATGCGTTTTTTTTGGGCCGTTTTTCGCCCCTGGGGCGAACATCGTACCCCCGATCGCTTATAAAAGTCATAGCACACCATTCCCGAATAATCCGCACGATTTGACACCTCATTCATGGGTCTGTGACAAAAAATGCGGGACTAGTTACGCGCCGAAAAAAAAGTGGAAGAAGAAGAAGAAGAAGAAGAAGAAGAACTAGAATGTACATTTCCAGGAGAAAATGTGAAATGGTGCTTGCAGTGGCAAAAAACACCACCCGGTTGCTAGGGTGTTCTTGGAGTTTGCTATGATGATGCAAGGCAGTTGCTAGGGTGTTCTGGGTGGTTGCTAGGCGGTTGCTAGGGTATTCTGGGTAGTTGCTAGGTGGTTGCTAGGGTGTTATGGGTGGTTGCTAGGGTTTTTCTAGGTCATTGCTAGGGTATTCTGGGTGGTTGCTAGGTGGTTGCTAGGGTATTCTGGGTGGTTGCTAGGTGGTTGCTAGGGTGTTCTGGGTGGTTGCTAGGGCATTGCTAGGCAGTTTCTAGGGTGTTCTGGATGGTTGCTTGGGCGTTGCTAGGCAGTTGCTAGGGTATCCTGGGTGGTTGCTAGGCGGTTGCTAGGGTAATCTGGGTGGTTGCTAGGGCGTTCCTAGGTGGTTGCTAGGGTATCCTGGGTGGTTGCTAGGTGGTTGCTAGGGTGTTCTGGGTGGTTGCTAGGGCGTTGCTAGGCAGTTGCTAGGGTATCCTGGGTGGTTGCTAGGCGGTTGCTAGGGTAATCTGGGTGGTTGCTAGGGCGTTGCTAGGTGGTTGCTAGGGTATCCTGGGTGGTTGCTATGGTGTTCTGGGTGGTTGCTAGGGCGTTGCTAGGCAGTTGCTAGGGTGTTCTGGGTGGTTGCTAGGGTGTTGCTAAGGTAATCTGGGTTGTTGCTATGGTGTTACTAGGTGGTTGGTAGTTGTCAAAGATGGTTACTATGGAGTTTGTAGCATTTTATTGGCATGATTTAGCACTTAGCTAATCAATATTAGCATGTAGCTATTCACTGCTAACATGTGTAGCAAGTAGCAAGTCCTGTTTGCTAGCATGAGTCAAAAGAGCCAACCCCCATCTCTATACGATGTTCTGATGCAGAGATATTGGTCTTGCAAAATGGTTGCTAGGGTACTCTGTTTGGTTGCTAGGGAGTGGCTTGGCAGCTGCCAATCATGAAACTCCAAAGGCTGCTTGTCAGTGTGAATGATATAAATCAACCCCTATCTCTATACGATGTTCAAAAGCAGAGATATAGGTTTTGTAAAATGGTTGCTAGGGTACTCTGTTTGGTTGCTAGGGAGTGGCTTGGCAGCTGCCAATCATGAAACTCCAAAAGGCTGCTTGTCAGTATGAATGATATAAATCAACTCCCATGCCTCTGTGACATTCAGAATGGAAGATATCCCTCTTTGGATTTTGGTTGCTAAGGTGCTCGACAATGGTTGCTAGGGAGGTCTAGGAAGTTTTGAGTTTATTCATGATTGGCTGTTTGCTACCCCGAGTCAAACGAGACCACCCTCGTGTTTTTATGACACTTCTATCCGGAAATATCCTTTTGATCTCTTTCAATTGAAGTCTATGGAACTTGTTGCTAAGGTGCTCTAAATGGTTGCTAGGGCGTGGCTTAATAACTTCACAATGATCCTGAGAGACTGATTGGTCGTCGGAGTAAAACGAGCCCGCCCCCTTGTCTCTATGACACTGTGATCCAGAGTTATGTTCAATATAAAAGCGGTTTCTATGGTGTAGGACGGCCCATTTCATGGGCCGTCCTACACCATAGTAAGTCAATGGGGCAACTTTGGGCAGCTCCTGCCCCCCAGGGGTGCAACTTTTACCCCATTGTGAGGTATGTTCTTACAGAGCCTGTCAGCCTCTTCAAATGTGGCAAATCACACTTTTCTGCGAAATCCTCGTTCGGAGCTATGAGTCGTCAAAGTTTGTCTCAATGTTAAGTCTATGGGATTTTTTGGAAGTTTGTTCGCCCCTAGGGCAAACACCGTACCCCCGATCTCTTATAAAAACTCATAGGACTCTTCTCCTTAATAGGCTGCACGATTTGATGCCTCATTCATGGGTCTGTGACAAAAGCTGAGGGAGGAGGAGGGCCCCAAACTTTTTCCCGAAATAGTAAATGCTGTACTAGAAATTTTTCAATGGGGAAACTTTGGGCAGCTCCTGCCCCCCAGGGGTACAACTTTTACCCCCTTGTGAGGTATTTTTTTACATAGCCTGTCAGCCTCTTCAAATGTGGTAAATCGCAGGTTTCTGCGAAATCCTTGCTCAGAGCTATGACTCGTCAAAGTTTGTCGTAATGTTAAGTCTATGGGATTTTTCGGCCGCTTTTTCACCCCTGGGGCGAACATCGTACCCCCGATCGCTTATAAAAGTCATAGCACACCATTCCCGAATAATTCACACGATTTGATGCCTCATTCGTGGGTCTGTGACAAAAGCTGCGGGACTAGTTACGCGCCAAAAAAGCGGCGGAATAAGAATAAGAATAAGAATAATAAATAGCATTGTGGTCAATGGGGCAACTTTGGGCAGCTCCTGCCCCCCAGGGTGCAACTTTTACCCAATTTTGAGGTATGTTCTTACAGAGCCTGTCAGCCTCTTCAAATGTTGTAAATCGCAGGTTTCTGCGAAATTCTCGCTCGGAGCTATGACTCGTCAAAGTTTGTCGTAATGTTAAGTCTATGCGATTTTTCGGCCGCTTTTTCGCCCCTGGGGCGAACATCGTACCCCCGATCACTTATAAAAGTCATAGCACACCATTCCCTGAATAATCCGCACGATTTGATGCCTCATTCGTGGGTCTGTGACAAAAGCTGCGGGAGGAGTCGAGCGTCAAACTTTTTGCCGGATTCCAAAAAGCAATAGTAATAATGTTGCCTTGCTTTCAGCAAGCACCATTAATAATAAGTATGAGCAATAACACTAATGTTGCTTTGCCATAGGCAAGCACCATTAACTAGAATGTACATTTCCAGAAGAAAATGTGAAATGGTGCTTGCAGTGGCAAAACTCGCCGCTAGGGTGTGGTACATGATTGCATACGAGCCAACAAACATGTCTGTACGATGTTCTGGTGCTGAGATATGGCTTATTCATGTGTTCAGTTGGTTGCTAGGTGGTTGCTAGGGTATTCTGGGTGGTTGCTAGGGCATTGCTAGACGGTTGCTAGGGTATTCTGGGTGGTTGCTATGGTGTTGCTAGGTGGTTGCTAGGGTGTTCTGGGTGGTTGCTAGGTGGTTGCTAGGGTATTCTGGGTGGTTGCTAGGGCATTGCTAGGTGGTTGCTAATGTATTCTGGATGGTTGCTATGGTGTTTCTAGGCGGTTGCTAGGGTGTTCTGGTTGGTTGCTAGGCGGTTGCTAGGGTATTCTGGGTTGTTGCTAGGGCGTTGCTAGGCGGTTGCTAGGGTATTCTGGGTGGTTGCTAGGCGGTTGCTAGGGTGTTTTGGTTGGTTGCTAGGGCGTTGCTAGGTGGTTGCTAGGGTATTCTGGGTGGTTACTAGGCGGTTGCTAGGGTGTTCTGGGTGGTTGCTAGGCGGTTGCTAGGGTATTCTGGGTGGTTACTAGGGCGTTGCTAGGGTGTTCTGAATGGTTGCTAGGGTATTCTGGATGGTTGCTAGGCGGTTGCTAGGGTGTTCTGGGTGGTTGCTAGGCGGTTGCTAGGGTATTCTGGGTGGTTGCTATGGCGTTGCTAGGTGGTTGCTAGGGTATTCTGGGTGGTTGCTAGGCGGTTGCTAGGGTGTTCTGGGTGGTTGCTAGGCGGTTGCTAGGGTGTTCTGGGTGGTTGCTAGGCGGTTGCTAGGGTATTCTGGGTGGTTGCTAGGGCGTTGCTAGGCGGTTGCTAGGGTGTTCTGGGTGGTTGCTAGGCGGTTGCTAGGGTGTTCTGGGTGGTTGCTAGGCGGTTGCTAGGGTGTTCTGGGTGGTTGCTAGGGCGTTGCTAGGCGGTTGCTAGGGTATTCTGGATGGTTGCTAGGCGGTTGCTAGGGTGTTCTGGGTGGTTGCTAGGCGGTTGCTAGGGTATTCTGGGTAGTTGCTAGGGCGTTGCTAGGCGGTTGCTAGGGTATTCTGGGTGGTTGCTAGGCGGTTGCTAGGGTATTCTGGGTGGTTGCTATGGTGTTACTAGGTGGTTGGTAGATGTCACAGATGGTTACTATGGAATTTGTAGCATTTTCTTGGCATGATTTAACACTTAGCTAATCAATATTAGCATGTAGCTATTCACTGCTAGCATGTGTAGCATGTAGCAAGACCTGTTTGCTAGCATGAGTCAAAAGAGCCAACCCCCATCTCTATACGATGTTCTGATTTAGAGATATTGGTCTTGCAAAACGGTTGCTAGGGTACTATGTTTGGTTGCTAGGGAGTGGCTTGGCAGCTGCCAATCATGAAGCTCCAAAGACAATGTGAATGTATAAACCAACCCCCATCTCTATACGATGTTTACATGTAGAGATATAGGTCTTGCAAAATGGTTGCTAGGGTACTCTGTTTGGTTGCTAGGGAGTGGCTTGACAGCTGCCAATCATGAAACTCCAAAGGCTGCTTGTCAGTATGAATGATATAAACCAACTCCCATGCCTCTGTGACATTCAGAATGGAAGATATCCCTCTTTGGATTTTGGTTGCTAAGGTGCTCGATAATGGTTGCTAGGGCGTGGCCAGTAAGTGTTGAGGTGATTCAGGATTGGCTGTTTGCTGGCCTGAGTCAAACGAGCCCACCCTCATGTTTCTATGACACTTATATCCTGAGATATCCCTTTGATCTCTTTTAATGGAGGTCTATGTAACTTGTTGCTAAGGAGCTCTAAATGGTTGCTAGGGCGTGGCTTGATAGCTTCACAATGATCTTGAGACACTGATTGGCCGTCTGAGTAAAATGAGCCCGCCCCTTTGTCTCTACGACACTGTGATCCAGAGTTATGTTCAAAACAAAATCCCTATGCAATGTGTAGGACTACACCATAGTAAGTCAATGGGGCAACTTTGGGCAGCTCCTGCCCCCCAGGGGTGCAACTTTTACCCCATTGTGAGGTATGTTCTTACAGAGCCTGCCAGCCTCTTCAAATGTGGTAAATTACAAGTTTCTGTGAAATCATCGGTCAGTGCTACGAGTCGTCAAAGTTTGTGGCAATGTTAAGTCTATGGGATTTTTTTTACCCAATGATTTGCCCCTGGGGCGAAACCCGTACCCCCCATCGCTAAGAAAAGTCACAGCACACCTCTCCTCAATAATCCGCACAATTTGACGCCTCAATCAGGGGTCTGTGATGTCGGCGTGTATTTTTTAACAGATGATTACTATGGAGTTTTTAAAAGGAGTTTTTATACAGTTTTTATAGAGTTGTTTAGTATGGCACGAGGCCTGCGGCCTCGTGCCTATCGCCCACGGTTGCTAGGGTGCTGTAACTGGTTGCTATGGTGTGGCTTTGAAGATTTTAGGCCATTACTTATTGGCTGCTTGATAAAATAAATCCTCTGAGGGAGAGAGAGAGGGCCTGACAGCAGGGCTGTCAGGCCCTTTTCTGTGGGTGTGTGTGAAAATGGCAGTTGGGATTTGAATTTTTGAAAGTTCCGCAATGTTAAGTCAATGGGATTTTTTTGGCCGATTTTTTGTCCGCTGTGCGAACATCGTACACCTGATCGCTTAGAAAAGTCATAGCAAAACTCTCCTCAATGAGACGGTCGATTTGACGCCTCACTCATGGGTCTGTGACACTACTAACACATTCATTTCAGGGCCGTCCTACACCATTGTAAGTCAATGGGGCAACTTTGGGCAGCTCCTGCCCCCCAGGGGTGCAACTTTTACCCCATTGTGAGGTATGTTCTTAAAGAGCCCGTTATCCTCTTCAAATGTGGTGACCCACATGTTTCTGCGATATTCTCGCTCAGAGCTACGAGTGTTCAAAGTTTGCTGCAATGTTAAGTCAATGGGATTTTTTGGCCGCTTTTTTGCCCCTGGGGCAAACACCGTACCCCCGATCGCTTAGAAAAGTCATAGCACACCATTCCCGAATAAGCTGCACGTTTTGACACCTCATTCATGGGTCTGTGACAAAAGCTGCGGGAGGAGTTACGCGCCGAAATTTGTGTGGAAGAATAATAATAATAAGTATGTGAGATAACAATACTGTTGCTTTGCCATAGGCAAGCACCATTAATAAGTATGAGCAATAACACTAATGTTGCTTTGCCATAGGCAAGCACCATTAATAATAATAAGTTTAAATAGGATTTCAGTAAGTTGGCTTTCTCAAGCCAACTTAATAATACTTACAGGTTGTGATTCGGAGGAGGAAGCTGATCCATACTGGGTACAGAGCCCTCCTTTGGGAACAACCGACTTGCGAATCCACATTTGAATTCATTTAAGTTTTTGAATTATTCGTCATTGAAATGATGAGAACACGGGCTATACTGTTGTGGTATCGTTGCAAATATGAACTCTAACCACTGATTCTTCACATGCTCGTCCCTGGGCAATGAAAAAAAAGTGGCTGAACTATCTTTGTATTGTAGAACAGCGTCTTCTCGACATGATGCTATTCAGCTGAAGTACTGGAATGTGTTCTAGACTTCAAGTTTACACTTCCGTCTGCGCGCGCAGTGACTGGGCGCGGCCAATATGCGTATGTTTCTTATCTACATCACTATAAACCAGTTAATGACTCGTTTTCAAAAACAATTCATTTCATAGACTCAGAGTCGACTCTCACTTTTGAAAGACAATAACTTTATATATGGTGCATTTTCAGATATAAATCTTTGCAGGATGTTTTCATTTCCTGAGAGCTATATTCCACACTACATGAACAGTCATTTTCAAAAATCCATGATAGGGGCTCTTTAAATCTGCATTTGGATCTCTATTACAATCATTTTTGTTTGATTTTGTTAATTGCAAACAGCAAAAGAAATTTGTCAATAAAATATAGAAAAGTGTTCTGCTGCTGATTGTGTTAAAATGACATTAACAGATAATGTTCTCTCACCCATCTCTCTCTCTCTCTCTCTCTCTCTCTCTCTCTCTCTCTCTCTCTCTCTCTCTCTCTCTCTCTCTCTCTCTCTCTCTCCTCTCTCTCTCTCTCTCACCCTCACAGACATCAATGAGTGTAAAGATGCAGATGTTTGCGGCACAAACGCAGAGTGCAAAAATAACCCAGGCAGCTTCATCTGCGAATGTCACAAGGGTTACAGTAATTATGACAACAACCAGTCAAAATGCATCGGTGAGTGTTATAGCAGCATCTTATAGAATATTATTGAGAATCTTACAGACGTTAATCAGTGCCTTACATTCTGTCTGCTGTTACATCCTTCCCTTCAGTCTAGGGGAAACCAGGGAACGATGAACAATAAACATGTGGAGAGACTTTGAGGCTCTCCAGCCCAAGAGTCACAAACAAAACATTAGGGTTTCAATTTAAAATGGCATCTGCCTTTTACTTTCATATTTGGTTAAAAAAAAACAGTGATATGAAGTAAAGCATTATGAATAAACCAAAAATAAAAACAAAAACATTACCTCTGGAGGAAGAACTGAACAAAAGAAAATTCACCTATTCGCCTGATTCAGCCATCAAGCTTGCCATTGGATCGGTCCATGGGCGTCCAGGACTGATGTCCATCGGGGCACAGCCACCGCTGATATCAGCACGGAGGGCCAAGAAGATCGCCCTTCAAGGGTCTCGTCCCGCCGAGACCGCCGTTCCAGAGCCATGTCCCGAGGTGGCCACCATTCCTGAGTATATCCACGTCACGCCTGACCAGCCTGATCTTCACGTCACGCCTGATTGACCTATTCTTCACGTCACGCCTGACCAGCCTAATCTTCACGTCATGCCTGATCTTCACATCATGCCTGTTCAGCCTGATCTTCACGTCATGCCTGTTCCGCCTGAGTCTCGTTCTGCAGAGACTGCCCTGCCTGAGTCTCGTTCTGCAGAGACTGCCCTGCCTGAGTCTCGTTCAGCAGAGACTGCCCTGTCTGAGTCTCGTTCTGCGAGACTGCCCTGTCTGAGTCTCGTTCTGCAGAGACTGCCCTGTCTGAGTCTCGTTCTGCCATGACTGCCCTGCCTGAGTCTCGTTCTGCCATGACTGCCCTGCCTGAGTCTCGTTCTGCAGAGACTGCCCTGCCTGAGTCTCGTTCTGCAGAGACTGCCCTGTCTGAGTCTCGTTCTGCCTGAGTCTCGTTCTGCAGAGACTGCCCTGCCTGAGTCTCGTTCTGCAGAGACTGCCCTGCCTGAGTCTCGTTCTGCAGAGACTGCCCTGCCTGAGTCTCGTTCTGCCTGAGTCTCGTTCTGCAGAGACTGCCCTGCCTGAGTCTCGTTCCGCCTGAGTCTCGTTCTGCAGAGACTGCCCTGCCTGAGTCTCGTTCTGCAGAGAGTGCCTTGCCTGAGTCTCATTCCGCCTGAGTCTCGTTCTGCAGAGACTGCCCTGCCTGAGTCTCGTTCCGCCTGAGTCTCGTTCTGCAGAGACTGCCCTGCCTGAGTCTCGTTCTGCAGAGACTGCCTTGCCTGAGTCTCATTCCGCCTGAGTCTCGTTCTGCAGAGACTGCCCTGCCTGGGTCTCGTTCTGCAGAGACTGCCCTGCCTGAGTCTCGTTCCGCCTGAGTCTCGTTCTGCAGAGACTGCCCTTCCTGAGTCTCATTCTGCAGAGACTGCCCTGCCTGAGTCTCGTTCCGCCTGAGTCTCGTTCTGCAGAGACCGCCCTGCCTGAGTCTCGTTCTGCAGAGACTGCCCTGCCTGAGTCTCGTTCCGCCTGAGTCTCGTTTGGCAGAGACCGCCCTGCCTGAGTCTCGTTCCGCCTGAGTCTTGTTCGGCAGAGACCGCCCTGCCTGAGTCTCGTCCCGCCAAGACCGCCCTGCTGGAGTTTCTCCCTGCCGAGCCTGAGCTGCTTCACGTCAGTCCTGCCGAGCCTGAGCTGCTTCACGTCAGTCCTGCCGAGCCTGAGCTGCTTCACGTCAGTCCTGCCGAGCCTGAGCTGCATCACGTCAGTCCTGCCGAGCCTGAGCTGCTTCACGTCAGTCCTGCTGAGCCTGAGCTGCTTCACGTCAGTCCTGCCGAGCCTATGCATCATGTCAGGGCCACCGAACCTGAGACTGAACACGTCCCGTCTGCCGAGCCAGAGGCTGTTCACGTCCCGTCTGCTGAGCCAGAGGCCCTGGACAAGATGGCCGCCGCTGAGCCAGTGTCTCCGGACAAGATGGCCATTCTGGTGTCTGTTCCTGAGCCGGTGTCTGCCCTTGAAAGCCACCAGAGGGCACTCCACACCAGACTTTTATCACTCCATCACAAACTAAATTTCCCATAACTCACTGCCCAGACTCATCATCACTGGTTGCATTCACCTGTGTCTCATTACCATGTTAGTCTCAGCCTATTTATAACATGTTCACTCATTCACTCACGGCGAAGTTTTGTATGTTGTTGCACTGCATTTCCGAGCATTTTCCCTGGTTTCATGTCTCTTGGTTTTTGGATTTCTTGCCTGTTCCGTGGATTACTCTTTTGCCTCTGACCCCTGCCTGTGTTTGTTTGTTTGTTTGTTTGTTTGTTTGTTTGTTTGTTTGTTGGTTTGTTTGGACTGCCTACCAGTGTTTTGAACTTTTGCCTGCTTATTGGATTACGTGTCTTGCAATGGGGGTTGAATAATTTTGGTTACAACTAAATATCCATGGATGTAACATTGCTTATTTTGATCTTTGCTGTTGTTGTGCACAGAAATAGACTGTGATCAGTTTAAACCTAAGCCTGATGCAGAACACACACCGGAGAAGGTAGAATGTGAACTTCTGCTTATTATTATATGCCAGCTAACAGGGAATGTTCTTTTTTATACAGTTTTTAAAGGTTATATAAATGTTGAGATGAAAATGTTCTTAAAATAACATTTAATGCTCTAATATTATTAATACTTGATATGTGTTATCATCTCAGTGTAGAGAGAAAATATTCTTAGAACAATGTTATTAAAGCGTTTTTATGATGTTTTTACTTGATTTTTTGTGAGAAAACACTTTGAGAACAACATTGTCAGAACATAATTAGTATATACTGGTGCTGGTCATATAATTAGAATATCTTCAAAAAGTTGATTTATTTCAGTAATTCCATTCAAAAAGTGAAATTTGGATATTAGTCATTCATCACACACAGACTGATATATTTCAAATGTTTATTTCATTTAATTGTGATGATTAAAACTGACAACTAATGAAACTGAATTTGGGATTATCGCGGAAAATTTGAATATTACTTAAGACCAATACAAAAAAAGGATTTTTAGAAATGTTGGCCTATTGAAAAGTATGAGCATGTATAACCCCTCCACCCGGGTCCCTCTCGGCATCGAACCCGGGTCTCCGGCATGAGAGTCAGGCGCTCTAACAAGGAGGCTAAATACTGCAGCCTCTAGCACCTGTCGCACAACAACTACTAGCTGGCCTCCGTTACACTTGTACAGCACTCAATACTTAGTTGGGGTTCCTTTTGCCTGAATTACTGCCGCAATGCGGCATGGCATGGATTCGATCAATCTGTGGCACTGCTCAGGTGTTATGAGAGCCCAGGTTGCTCTGATAGTGGCCTTCAGCTCTTCTGCATTGTTGGGTCTGGCGTATCGCATCTTCCTCTTCACAATACCCCGTAGATTTTCTATAGGGTTTAGGTCAGACGAGTTTGCTGGCCAATTAAGAACAGCGGTACCGTGGTCCTTAACCCTCTGGGGTCTAAGGTGTTTTCGGGGCTCTTGTGATGTTTTGACATGCCCTGACATTTGTGCTTTTTTCGGTTATTTATAAACATGTTAATGGCAAAGGTGTAAATTCACTCTATATAGCACAAACAGGCCTACGTGTCTGGATTGCCCCTATTAATATTAATTGCCCCTATATGTGAGCAACATGTATGTACATGTTTGTATTTTTAAGAGAATAATGTTTATGCGTGATTATTGAAAAAAATAAAAATGAAAGTTGCTGAAATAAGGCCACAAAACACATATTGATTATTTCTTCACAAGACTTTTGAAAATTGTATCACATAGTCTAGAATATTTTCTCCAAAACTATGTGAGAATCATCCTGACTACTACTTCAGATAAGTCAATAAAGTCTTTTAAATTTTTAATGACGTGTTTTGTTCGAGAAAGCTTTATGCGAGGAGGCGTGATCTCTCATTAATATGTGTGGCATTCCACACCTGAGAAAGACAAAGACCCTTCCATAATGGCCCTATTAGGTGCTATCAGACGCTATCATTATGAGGCTTGCACAAAGAATGAGGAGATTTAAAAAAGAATGGCTTTTAGATTTTTTGGATTTATTTACAACACACACACACACACACACACACACACACACACACACACACACACACACACACACACACACACACACACACTGCTTAGAATAAGTGAACACACCCATGCTAAAATTGACTAAAAACAGGAATGAAAAATCTTAATGCCTTAATTAAAAAAATGAGGAAAACTCCAACTTTTAGGGACATGAATAATATCCTTGAATTATAATATAGTCTGAAATATAGTCTGAAAATGCATTTGAGCTCTATGATCAGAAAAGGAATTAAAACACTAAACAACTTACTCTGAGCTTGTATCCTCGGCGGGGTCAATTTGTTCTTCAAAATGCAACCGTTCGTCGTCCGAGTTTCAAATTCCACTGAGGAAAAGGTGATTTATTCCCCGCTGTCCATAATCCTCTGAAGGAGTAGCGTGCTATCAGTATATTCAATTCAATTCAATTCAATTCAATTTAAGTTTATTTGTATAGCGCTTTTCACAATACACATTGTCTCAAAGCAGCTTTACAGAAAGTGCATTTCAGAAATGTACAAAGAAAAATACAGTTAGTTAATCATGTATAAATTTAGGCATAACATATCGCCGGTGTTTAGTCGTCTCTTCACAGGCGTCGAGTCGTCTCTCCACAGGCGTTTAGTCGTCTCATCACAGGTGTTGGGGCATCTGAAGTCTCCGTGAGAGGCTGGATACAAACTGGAGCTGACGAACGCTATTTACCTCGGGACTAGCGTCCCGAGATAACAGCAGAAAGACAGATGGGAAATAATTAGCATAGCTGATGTTCATAATATTAATGCATTCGAACTGATTCAGAAGTAGTATAAAAGGTAAGCATTAAGTGAATGCTTGGTTAAAGAGATGCGTCTTTAATCTAGTTTTAAACTGGGACAGCGAGTCTGAGTCTCGAACAATATCAGGAAGGCTATTCCAGAGTTTAGGAGATAAATGTGAGAATGCCCTCCCTCCTTTAGTAGACTTAGATATCCTAGGAACGACCAGAAGCCTCGAATTTTGTGATCTTAAAGAGCGCGATGGATTGTAGGGCGATAGAAGGTCTGTTAAATACACAGGAGCTAAACCATTTAGAGCTTTATAAGTCAGTCGTAATACTTTGTAATTGATACGGAACTTAATAGGTAACCAGTGTAGAGATGATAAAATTGGTGTTATATGATCATATTTTCTTGATCTAGTAAGAACTCTAGCGGCTGCATTTTGGACTAACTGTAGCTTGTTTATTGAGGATGCAGGACAACCAGCTAATAAAGCATTACAGTAATCTAGTCTCGAGGTCATGAATGCATGAACTAACTTTTCTGCATCTGAAACAGATAGCATGTTACGTAGCTTAGCAATGTTTCTAAGGTGGAAAAAGGCTGTTCTTGTAATATATGAAATATGATTTTCGAAAGTCAAGTTGCGGTCTAGCATAACACCCAGGTCTTTTACTGTAGTGGATAGAGTAACAGGACATCCTTCTAAATTAAAGTTGTATTGTAAGGGATTTTGTGGGTAGTTTTTTAGACCAATAAGTAATACCTCCGTTTTATCTGAATTTAATAGCAGGAAATTACACGTCATCCAGCATTTTATATCTTTTAGACACTCTGTCAAGTTAGATAAGTTAGTGTTTTCATCTGGTCGTGATGAGATATATAATTGAGTGTCATCAGCATAACAGTGAAAATTAATTCCATGTTTTCTTATAATATTACCAAGTGGAAGCATATATATTGAGAATAGCAGAGGGCCTAGGACAGATCCTTGCGGCACTCCATAGTCTACTGATGTTATCTTTGATTTTTCCCCATTTAAACAGACGAAATGGTAACGGTCTGATAAGTACGATCTAAACCAGCTTAATGCCTGTCCCTGAACACCAGTGTAGTTTTGTAGTCGATCTAAGAGTATTTTATGATCTATAGTGTCGAACGCAGCACTAAGATCAAGTAGAACTAGTATTGAGATACAGCCTTGGTCAGAGGCTAAGAGTAAATCATTTGTAATTTTAACTAGCGCAGTTTCTGTGCTATGATGCGGTCTGAATCCCGACTGAAATTTTTCATAGATATCATTTTCTTGCAAGAAAGAGCACAATTGAGCAGACACAATTATTTCTAGTATTTTAGACATAAATGGAAGATTTGAGATGGGTCTGTAATTTGCTAGGTTATTTGGATCTAATTGCGGTTTCTTAATGAGAGGTTTTATTACTGCCATCTTGAATATTTTTGGAACGTGACCTAAAAATAGAGACGAGTTAATAATATTGAGAAGAGGCTCTTCCACTACAGGTAACACTTCTTTAAGTAGTTTAGTGGGTATTGGATCTAATAAACATGTTGTTGGTTTAGATGCAATGATAAGTTTATTTAGTTCTTCCTGTCCTATAGTTGTAAAGCGGTTTAGTTGTTCTAGAGGGGCCATAATTGAGGCCGAGTCATAAGACACCATAGAGGATTGTACATTTACAATAGTGTTTCGGATGCTTTCTATTTTCTCATTGAAGTAATTCATAAAATCATTACTACTATATTGTAACGGAATATTTTGCTCTGGAGATGTCTGATTATTTGTTAGTCTAGCCACGGTGTTAAATAAAAACCTTGGATTATTTTGGTTATTTTCAATTAGTTTGCGGATATGCTCAGCCCTGGCTGATTTTAGAGCCCTTTTATAACGTGACATACTGTCTTTCCACGCGATTCTGAAGACCTCTAAATTAGTTCGTTTCCATTTACGCTCTAAGTTACGAGTTTCTCTCTTGATAGCATGCGTAGCACTGTTGTACCATGGTGTTTTAGTTTTCTCTCTAACCTTTTTTAATCTAATAGGTGCAACAATATCTAGTGTACTAGAGAAAATGTTGCTCATACTGCTAGTCATTTCCTCTAGTTCATCTGTTTGTTTGGGTTTACTGAGCAGCTGAGATAGATCAGGTAAGCTATTTGAGAATCTATCTATAGTGGTTGGAAGGATTGTTCTGCCTGGTCTATAACGTGGTTCAACATGACAAATTTCAGCAGTGCGTATTATGCAAGTTACCATGTAATGATCAGTGAGGTCACTTTGCGGTATAATATCTATATCGGTTGGATCGGTTCCATATGATATAATTAAATCTAGTGTATGATTTAGACGATGAGTGGGACCACTGACGTTTTGCTTCACCCCAAAAGAGTTTAATAGATCTGTAAACGCAGCCCCTAACGCATCATTTGTATTATCTACGTGTATGTTAAAGTCGCCAATAATTATTGCTTTATCGACATTGACCAATAGGTCTGAGAGAAAGTCTGCAAAATCTTTTAGGAAATCAGCATATGGCCCTGGAGGTCTATATACGGTAGCCAAGGCTAGAGATAATAAGGATTTCTTTCTTACATCTAAGAGCGTAACATTTAGCACAAGTACTTCAAACGAATTAAACCTATGACAAGTTTTCTGAGTAACATTAAGAATATCTCTATAGATTGTTGCAACACCGCCGCCACGACCGATCAGACGGGGCTCATGCTTATAACAGTATCCTGGTGGAGTAGACTCATTTAGACCGAAATAATCATTTGGTTTAAGCCAGGTTTCAGTAAGGCACAGAACATCGAAATTATTATCTGTGACCATTTCATTTACAATAACCGCCTTAGGTGTGAGCGATCTAATGTTTAGAAGACCTAGCTTTAGAAATTGTTTTTGTTCACTGATATTTAGATTTTCTGGTTTAATTACAATAATATTCTTGCTAGATCTTACAGTAGATTTGTTGTTTGGCTTCACTAAGCGAGGAATAGACACAGTTTCTATATAATGTTCTACATTGGTACTTATATCAATTAAGTTGGGACAGCAAAGACTATGATTTGGACTTTGACTTACTAGTCAGATGGTGTGTAGCGTCTTGGAGATGTTGTCCGACAGAACAGCCGCTCCGACTCTGCTGGGGTGCAGACCATCAGGACGGAAGAGCCTAGGTCGCTCCCAAAACAGATTCCAATTATTTACAAAGAGCAGTTTCTGTTCATTACACCATGACATTAACCATTCATTTAAAGCAAATAATCTACTGAACCTTTCTTGTCCAAGTTGGTAAGTGGGAAACGGTCCAGACACGACGATCGTTGCTCTAGTCCTTCTTGTTGTCCTTCTTCAGAACCTCCGTCTGCCGCAGCCTGATGTCATTCGTCCCCGCGTGCAGCACGACAGCTCCGACGCGCTCGTCACCGTTCAGGATCTCGGGAACCTGCGCAGCGACATCAAGAACACGAGCACCAGGAAAGCAGTGAGTGCGCACCTTACCTTTACCCGAGGTAGCACGGACATGGCGGACCATGGAAGTGCCGATGATCACGGCGTCGTCGCGTTCCGACTCGCGAAGAGGGGAGAAGCGGTTCCGGGTGGAGATCTCGAAGACCGGGAGGGGCGGAGAGGTTCTTGCTTTGGTCCTGGCTCGTGTCGTGACCCAGGGTGCAGGAGTGATTGAAGGCAGAGATGATCGCGTCCTCCTGGGCAGAGAAACGCACGGAGTAGACGAAGTCGGAGTCAAAGTCACAAAGTTACTAACCACTGACTTGTGAGCATCGGCGCGTGATGTTTCAAGCGCTGATCGCCGATCTCGCAGCTCGGCTTGCTTCTCCAGCAGAACACGGATCTGCTTCTCCACCGACTCCAGCTCCAATCGTACCGAAATCAGCTCGAATGTGTCCTCACCTGCACTCAGAGGTAACGTTAGACACACATCCGATATGTTCGCCATTATAACAGATGAACAGTAAATTAAGTAAACAGTAAAGCAATCCGATTGTTTTTTTTTTATAAGGAATAGTATCGAGGATAAGTTCACATGATATAAAAATAGAAAGTGCCTGTTTACAATTGAGTGGTAAAGAAGAAAATGAAGGATTAATGAATCAATTCGACGGAGCTCCAAACACAAACACAGACCGCACGCACATGTGCTTATGCCCCGTTGATGCGGGCTCTAAGCACAATCAACGTGTGTCTGTACTTTCAGAGAAGCTTTCAGAGAAACGGGTGTAAAAGATGAGACGACGCTCGATAGGCGCGAGGCCACGCGTGAAATGCTAGCGGGCTAAAGGCTAGTAGCCGAGATTCGGAAAGTTGGATCTAAGTAGCGATATCAAAGCAATCCGATTGTTTTTTACAAGGAATATTATCGAGGATAAGTTCACACGATATAAAAATAGAAAGTGCCTGTTTAGAGAAGAAATAAGAAAATCAAGGATTAATGAATCAATTCGACGGAGCTCCAAACACAAACACAGACCGCACGCACATGCGCAGAAAGATTTTCTTCCTCCATATTCTGATGAAAAATCTTCGTGTTGTTTGGCATTGATCGGGGGGCGTGCCGCATGTGCTATGCATAGATCGCCTATTTACCATGTGAAAAGCTCTGGGGGTGTGGCGGTCTCAGCTCATTAAAAATAATGAAGGGAGAATGAAAAAACTGTACCTCTCCTTGGTTTCAAACGGATTACATAAACTGGAAATATTTTTTTTTTAAATAAATTACTTCATTTAAAAGAAGATAATTTCAGCTTCATAAAGAGAAATCTCTCGTATCTCTGTGACAAGTATTGACAGAGTTACAGTTCATTTTTCGGACATGTTTCAGAATGGACCTCACTGACAGAGACAAGGCAAAACGCGCATCATGTTTATTTTTCTTTATTTGACGAAAAGCACAACACTTTGTTTTTATTGTGAGTATCCACAAAAAAATACACACATAACAGGATCTAATGATGTACAACACTTATATTTAAGATCAAAATCAACAGAGTAATTTGATTCTCTTTTGCACTGATAAGGGAAAAAATCCAGCAAAACGCGGGGGCGCGTTTTCCGACCCCTAAGGGTTAAACCAGGTACTGGTAGCTTTGGCACTGTGTGCAGGTGCCAAGTCCTGTTGGAAAATGAAATCTGCATCTCCATAAAGTTGGTCAGCAGCAGGAAGCATGAAGTGTTCTAAAACGTCCTGGTAGACGGCTGCGTTGACCTTGGACTTCAGAAAACACAGTGGACCAACACCAGCAGATGACATGGCACCCCAAACCATCACTGACTGTGGAAACTTTACATTGGACTTCAAGCAACGTGGATTCTGTGCCTCTCCTCTCTTCCTCCAGACTCTGGGACCTTGATTTCCAAAGGAAATGCAAAATTTACTTTCATCAGAGAACATAACTTTAGACCACTCAGCAGCAGTCCAGTCCTTTTTGTCTTTAGCCCAGGTGAGGCGCTTCTGACGCTGTGTCTTGTTCAAGAGTGGCTTGACACAAGGAATGCGACAGCTGAAACCCATGTCTTGCATACGTCTGTGCGTGGTGGTTCTTGAAGCACTGACTCCAGCTGCAGTCCACTCTGTGAATCTCTGAGAATTTTCTGAGATACTGATGTGTGGGTTTTCATTACTTGTCAGTTATAATCATCAAAATTAAAAGGAATGAACACTTGAAATATTTCAGTCTTTGTGTAATGAATGAATATAATATCCAAATTTCACTTTTTGAATGGAATTACTGAAATAAATTATTTTTTTCATGATATTCTAATTATATGACCTGCACCTGTATGTACCTTATGAATGTTCTCATAATGTTGACAGGAAATATTCTGAAATATAGAAAAACATTTTATTAGGAGAAAGTTGTACTAACTTTATCGTACACATTGCAAATCATTGTTCCCACAAAGTTTTTTTTAGAACATAATTTTGTTGATTTCTGTGTGTCTTCTTTCAGTTGAAGCATTTGATGTCACTGTTGAAGAACAGCTGTGAGTCTTTGAATGACACACAGGGAGAACATTTCACCGGGAAGGAGTTACTGGAGGTTAAACACACAATACATTACATATTCTCATAGTAGTTTGTGTACATGTACTTTCACAGTGGCTGAATGAATTTCACTGATTCATTTTACAGATCTTGTGCAATTCCACCGATGATCTGCTGTCGGACGGAAACATCGCTGACGGCGAGACGTTGAGTCAGTTTCTGGACACGGTGGAGAACAGCATGCATCTGATTGGACCTCAGCTTAAAGAGCCTGTGACCAGGATGAAGAAGCACAACACCTGTGAGACACAAACATTTACAGTTTACACATTATCTCACTGTGTTACTGAATGGACATATTGTATTTCAGACAAGCAAAAAGATAAAGAAAAAATGTATTTATGAAACATGCTTTGTTTAATCCAGATTGTAACAGTACTGAAAGCTACGGTGGCCCATTAATGCACAACACAACTAAAATCAAAAAAGCAAATACAAGTTAACAACACAGCGGCACCAAGCCACAGCACAGCAGAAACAAGCAACAACACAACAGAATTGCCACAATACAATCGCAACTGACGGCAGAAAAAACCCTTGAATGTGAAATTCAAGAGTTTATAAAAAAGTGGTACAGTAAAAACTGTTCAAAATTTGGTTTTCGTTAGTCCATTACCACTAGTATAAAGCGGGCATTTTTAGCTTGATGCACCTCTATAGAAACAGCTATGTAAATGGGCTGATTGTGCAATAGAATTGTGTTTTGCCCCATAGAAACTTCAAGGGTTCATAAAAATATTGGATTTTAAAATTTGTGTATATGGGTCAATGATGTATAAGGCCTTTGAGAGGCCCATTTTTAAAATACTTGAAATAATAATATATTTGGCTATTTTCTAAACATTTGGAGTGTTTCATTTATTTTATGAAATAAATAAATAAATAAATAAATGTGTAGTCTACACATGCATGTGTGTGAAAACTTCAAACAAAGATATTTTAGTGCTTTTAAACTCAAATGAATAGGGCAACGACCTTAAAAAAGTCATTTGGGGCGACCGTAATTTATCTTAAAATTAATAGATTTCCTTTACATAAGTTATATTTTAAGAAGTATCATTAATTAATTGAACTGTTTAAGAAAGATATACTCATGTGTCCTTTCATTTATTGCAAATTATGTTAAATACATTTTTTATCTATAATGGCAGTGTCACCCTCATAAAGCAATTACATATTTTTTTTTACTCATATAATCCACAAAACTGATTTAAAATGTGTAGATATAGTATCCACTTATTGATGTTATACCAATGAATTATATTTCAACCAAAATGGACAGACATTATTTTTTTAATTTACTACAGAATTGAATATGGTTGGTTACCCCACATGACAAGTGGTCGCCCCACATGATGAAAAACAGCAGGCAATTAAGACTATTCAATGATTTTGATAGTTAAAACACATTTGATGAAATTTTATGAAGAATCAGCATATCCATTTCATTTGACACATTTCATAACATTTACAGTTTCCTCACTATTTCATTTGACACATAACCATCATATTAATATTTTCAATACTAATGCATTAAACACTTGGACATAACATTAAACAGAATTTTCCTTTTTCATTTTCATTTTATTAATCACTAAAACATACAATGTTTGCCTTTTCATTACTATTTCATTTAAAGGTGCATTGCGCAAGTCTCTGAGTTTTTGCAGAACTATGCCCCCTCTGGCGACAAGCGAAACTGCAACCAGAGTTGTGCACGCTTTCTTTTCTTTACTTTACTTTACATGGAGTTTGCGTTGGGAATGGACTAAAAGCCGGTCTCTTTGAATCCATCTTCTACCTTTGACGCACGAGTAGGCATGTGCCGGTATCAAATTTTCATGCTGCGATTAATTGATTGAGCTTTTATCACGGTATAGGGTATTATCACGATATTTTAATTGCTAAAGAGAAACGGATGGATTAGGGGGATGTAAAAAAAAAAAAAAAAACTTGCATCACAATAGGTGTAATTGTGATTGTCAAAACATTTGGTAACTAAACAGATTTTTATTAAGTTTAGTGACAACATGTTACAATGTTTACTTGTTACAATGACTGGTAGGCTACTGTTTGTATTATTGCTTAACACAATTTTCACGATTTCAGTTCTATTCTTGATTTGATTTTAATCTTGATTCAATATTGACTACAGTAGATAGCCTACATGTAAATTTTTCTCAAGAAAAAATATATCTCACATAATGCTAGCTAAACAATACAGAGAGCCTATCAGCTGGTATTTTTAAAGGTTAAAAATAACAAATTAAATATAATGCGGCTTGCATTATAATAACAATCATGTAATGGCACAAGTAAAAATATAATATAGTGCACATATTTAGCTAAATACTCAGGTCATTAAATGGCTTTCCTGAGGTAAATGTAACGTTCTGTGACAATATTGTTCACCTGCAGTTTTATTGACCTCTTTCTGTGGTTGAAAAACACTGATTGATCGATATTATGTATGAGGCATATATAACTTTCAGTAAGTTGTACTCTATCTTTACATAAAAAGTAACAGATGATCGGTTTACTTGAAATGATGGCGCTGCAGCGATCTGTCACGTCACATTTACAAGTGCCAAAACGCAGACATCCCAAGTCTCCCGGAAGTTCCGGGAGTCTCCCGCATATTGATAGTGGCTCCCTGATGCCCGCAAATTAATTAAAATCTCCCGAAATCTAGAGCGAGCGAGCAAGAGCGCGCATGCGAGACAGAAGAGACTGTGCTACAACCGTATAGCGTGTGCGGACGGCGGAGAGGGAGAGAGCGAGAGAAGCTTGCGTGTGTGTGTGTGTGTGCTTCATGAAGCGCATATGTAAGACAGAGAGCATCCTGCTTGGCCTGTTTCAGTAAGTCAACCAATCAATTGTCAGTGTGGCTTCTGAACCAGTAAATTTTGAAGTGCCCGCGATAACAATATCGTGCATATTCATTACCGCGATTTATCGCATTACCGAATACCGGCACATGTCTACGCACGAGTTGTCTTTGCTGATGCGGAGAATGGCCGCTTATACACAAACCTGCGAGACATAGCCTTGTGAGCGTGAATGCGCATGACGTCACGCCCAGAGGGATTCGACCACGAATCCCTCTGATATATTTTACTGTACAGGATTATAGAGGCAATCTCAGTGAGCAGAGAAGGGCTCATTCAGCCCATCAGGCAGTTCTTTAAGCATGTATAGGATAGAAAAACGGGTATTTTTTACATGAAAAGTTGCGCAATGCACCTTTTAACAGTTGAACATAGCAGCATTCTGCAGACACATTGAACAGCATTTTCCTTTTTCCATTTTCATTACATTAATCACTTAAACGTACAATGTTTGCATTTTTCTTACGATTTCATTTAACACTTGAACATAACAGCATTCTGCAGACACATTATAGACATTTCTTTAACCCCAGCAATTTCTGAATGCTACCCAGTCTTGGCAGGTCAACTTTGAGAAGCGTGAAGTTGCTAAACTATTGACATTAGTACACTGTCACTGCTTCTGGTGGCCTAACATTACATTTTATGTACTGTTAACTACCTATAGATTTTACCTTTCTATTTTCCTGGCAAGATAGTCAGCTCTTGCTACAGGATCTGCATTGATCCGCTGCCTGTAGCGAGCAGTCTTTTCTTTGCTTGTTAGTGGGGCCATCTAGAAAAAAAAGTATATTTAAACATACACAGAGTAAGAAAATGAATTGGAAAAAGTAGAATGAATGTTTAATATTCACACATTTCTCTGATAAAAACATAATAATCAAAAAGAAGTAAGCTTAGTCCTCTCTGAAGTAGGATGGAAAATATTGAAATTTAGAAAAGATAAGTGGTGAAATGTAGAAAGTTATTTAAAACAACTAAATGCATATAATGAATGAAAACATTTGCATACAGAAACTACAAATACATGATATGTGTTTTCTATCATTTAAGCAATCAGTGGCGGTTGCCCCACATGATGCTCGGTCGCCCCAGATGATGTTTTCAAGTTTAATCAAGTATAACAGGCTAATGCTTAGCTATAGAACCCAAGCTAGCTTCTTCTCATCACATATCACTGACAAATTTACATTAAAAATAAAGATTTGCGTATAAAACGTATTATTTACAGTTTTAGGTTGGTCGCCCCACATGATATCAAAATGTGACGTATACACTGCAACAGTTTTAAAGAGGATTTGTTTGTAAAAATGAGAGTGACTACTCACCTGCTAGTTGTCTCTGTGGGACCCTCACCATGAGGCTGGCTGATGCAACATCCTCTTTGAGATGATTGTCAAAATAAAAGTCCCTTAATTGTATTTTCTTGATGGTCGCCCCAGATGATATTTCAGACAATGAACATCTTCGGACAAGATTTGTTTGTTTATTATGATTGAAATGTGTGTACAAATGTTTCATAACTTTGTCAATCAATGGAAAATAAGTTTAAAATTATGCCAAATAGGGTAAGGATTATATTTAAATTATTATAGTTTGATTTAAAACCAGTTGTCCAAACAGAAGTCAAGGCCGGACGGTCGCCCCACATGATGTTTTCACACTTCAGGTGGCAGAAAATGGCCAATAAGCCAATTATTTTTAAAGAAATAAGAGTGGGCATATGTATAAGGGATGTGGTAGACATACATGTTATAATTTTATTCATTTTAATGTTTATTAATTGGTAAAAAGTTCAGTCGGACAGAAAAAGCAAGCATCACGTCTTTGACCCTTATATATATTTATATATGTACCATATATATGTATAGACTGTGCGCCAGCATGGACCATTTCCGTTGTGTTGTAACTTGTTTCTGTTGGGTTGCTGCGATTTTGTTGTGTTGTGGCCTATTTCTGTTGTGTTGTTTAAATTTTGTTGCATCGTGTACTACTGGGCCGCAGTAGAAAGCATTTGTTCTGTATGATCATGTGATTCACAGTCGCTGAGGTTGCAGTCAGAAGGGGTCAGGCTCCGCCCAGTGGGCGTGTCACTCTGAGCACAGACTCCGCCCTCTTCAACACCAGCTGGGAAACAGTTGTAGGGAAATCATATCCAGGTACAAATACACACATGCAAATATATTAGCATAAGCACATTCATGACGAGATGTTGTTTTCCTTTTAGGATTTGCATTTGTGGCACTGGTCAGTTATAAAGATATGAACTCATCCAGCGATCAGTTTCACATGATGAACAGAGAGAAATCAGACGATAAAGAGAGAAAAATTACTTATCAGCTCAACTCGAAGGTGGTGACGGTCGTCGTCAGTAATCCAGAAACCAAACAGCTGTCTGAGCCGGTGACGATCATCTTTACACACACGGAGGTGAAGAAGTTAAACAGTTGAATAGATTCAGATGAAAAACATCTCTGGTTGTGTATGCAATAGGGTGGCCATTTCCAAAACACCAAAAAGAAGGACACTTTGCGGCATTTAGTGAGTCAAGAATTATTGCATAGGACTCTGGTGTACTCGCAACTACAATACAATTTTGTCCATCATATCAATGGTATGACGCAATGCTGCAGCGTCCCAATAAAGATTCTAGAGCGGGGTTGTTTTAGGCCAATTCAGCACAACTCCAAAAAGGAGGACAAATGAGTCTTGAGGCTGCGCCGGATAGGGGGCTTAAAATCAGGACTGTCCGGCCAGACGTATGACCACCCTTTTATGCAACCAAGTTTCCTGAGAAGAGGAACGAGACAGTGTTGATGCTATAGTAAATACTATCAGCGTGACCAGTGTCTGAGGCACATGTAATCGCCAATAATCATTGGCAGACAGCAGTTCATGATGTCACACGCGGAGCTCCTGTGATTGTAATGGGCAGCATGAGTTACACGTCATCAACTCTTTTGTCTGAAGGAGGCAGAAAGACAAGCCCGAGGCATGGCAAAGAGAAGCATCATCTTTAAAGTGGAACATCAAGGCAGCATCTTGGTGTTGATGCTATGGGGAACCAATACTAACTTTGCCATGCTGAAGGTATGCCTGCCTCACTAAGCTGTGAATATGCACAAACATAGTGAGCATAGCACCAAATGACTCTACTGAACACAGCCAGAGTCAAGAGTGCGTCAACCTTAATGGGCCCATCCTATGTGACTTACAAAAAGCTTTATAGTGGCTCTACTCCCTCAGCCAATATCCCCAGGCACTAGGGCAGGAGTGGGCAAGTTCGGTCCTAGAGAGCCGCTGTCATACAGAGTTTGGCTCCAACACTGAACAAAACCTCACCTGCCTATAATCCTGAAGACATTGATTAGCCTGTTCAGATTTGTTTGATTAGGGTTGGAACTAAATTATGCAGGACAGTGGCTCTCTAGGACCGGACTTGCCTACCCCTGCACTAGGGGTGAAAAACCCAAGCTTCTGTGCTCCATAGTAAGGGAAGTCCCAGCTTGTACAACACTCCTCCCTCCACTGTGAGACAGGCATCAGCCCAAGCCCCCAAGAGCAGAGCTATAAGGGGAAATACACAACAGCCTCAGCTCTTGGTTGTATAGGGATGATGTACTAGTGTCTACTGTAATGGTTAATGTGCAACATTTTTGAATTGCTCTCCACTGTAGTGACCTCTATGCATGAAAAGGTGAGGATCTCAGCATGGACAAGGAGTTGTTTTTCTAAAATGTAGGCCAACTCCATAATGCCCAAGTTACAACCTTCGGTATTGCCACCCACCCGAGGAATAGCATATGTCCCAACCATTATTCAGGATAAGGACATCCAAATAACTCTCATAAACCAGGCTCTATACCCCAAGGAAGCCACAGGGGAGCTTAGGCCCTACTTAAATACCCTAATGTAACTGGGGGAGAGCAGCTCATATCCTGACTTGCATATAAAAGTACCAAATCCAAAGTATTTGCTTCAAAACTCAACAATAGTTGGAGAGAGAAGCAAACAAAATAGAGGTATGCTTGCGGACTGCCCACTATAATTCTGTTTACCCTGCATCAGCCATGAGGACGTAAGGATTAAGCATGGTTCACTGTGTCCACTCTACTCTCCAAACCTATTAAGCTGTAGAAGGCAATCGAGCTGAATTTTGCAACGATATTTAACTTCTCCATAGTAGAACTCACACAGGTCCATGAAGGCAGATCCAGCGTCAGTGTAAGCTGCTGACTAATACCCCAGCTCTGTAAACTTCAGTACGACTGCCTCACTGGCAGATCGAAGACTTCAGTGTGTGAGATCAAAGCATTGAGGAGAAATAATACCGCAGCATTCACAATGAATGCATTCAACTCCCTCAAGAGCCGAATGCACCCTGTGCAAATGCTAGATCTCTGGAGAAAATCAAGCATGAACAGTTTCTTACCACAAATGCAGCATAATGAGCGCATTCAGTGATGACGAGTAACTAAGGCTCCCTTTTATACTTACGGATGCTCCACGTGTGACATCATGGAGTAGTTTTCCAATGATTATTGCCGTTTGTTTACACATTCCTCGGACACTGGTCACACTGATGCATTCCCAATAGCATCTACATCAAGAGTTAGCGCCTTGTTCCCCTTCTCGGGTAACCTGGGTACATACACATCCAGAAATGTTTTTCATTTGCGTCAACACCAAAACGAAGCTTAAAAAGGGAATTACCATATACATTTGTATTTCCTGTTTGAAAATCCTGTTTTTTTGCTGGCCTAAGATGAAACGAAAAGGAGAAATGTTGCCTTGGCAACTCTCTGAAATTTTTATGTTTTTTATATTTGATTCAGTTATCGTTTATTTTATTTCAAGTAACTTAAATGTTTATTTATGGTTTTAAACTAATAACTAATGACCCTCTTAATGACCGTCCTTTTCCAGCAGGGTTTAAAGAGCAGCACCAAAATGCATGAAACTGTGAAATTTAAAATTTAAACATGAAATTATGACTATAAAGACATTATAAAATATGACTGTAGGGATTATAAAATATCTCAAATATATGCTTCATGCAGGTGTTCAGTTATTCCTCATTTCCTAATCGGTTCTTCTCACTTCTTCAGGAGAGGGCGGAGTCTGAGGGCGTGGCTTATTCCTGTGTGTTCTGGAATGAGACAGAGGGGGCGTGGTCTGGGCGGGGCTGTGAGGAGGCGTGGTCTAATGACACTCATACAATGTGTTTCTATTCTCATCTCAGTAGTTTCGCTCTGCTCATGGCCCTCTACCCTGTCCAGGTACATCTGACACATTTCAGATTTGAGACTAAATTATGTTGATATTAACCCGTCCGTTTGCTCTTCCTCTCCTCCAGGACATATTTGAGCTGGTGTGGATCACGCGAGTGGGTTTAGTTCTGTCTCTGCTCTGTTTATTTCTCTGTATCCTGACATTTGGGTTCTGCCGCTCCATCCAAGGAACCCGAAACAGCATTCATCTTCATCTGAGCGTGTGCCTCTTCATCGCAGACCTCGTCTTCCTCTGCGGGATCTCCAGCACTCACAATCAGGTGTTTGAATGAGAAAAAATGTTAGAATGCCATTACATTGACATAATATCAATGTTTAGTAAGAGTCATTTATTGTCAAGAAAGATGCACTTCACGCTGGAAAAAAATGGTGATGAAACTTTTTTCACCCAGAAATTGCTAGTATATTTCACAAATAATTACAATTAAATGGCAAGTACGACATTGAAAACCTCATGTTTTATTTTCTTGTAAAACATGCGCCTACTGTAATGAAATGAAAATCGGTGTGTTTAACAGTGATAATAGAAATTAGAGTAACAGATTGTTTAGGCTTTACCACAGCTCTAGAATAAAGTAATTGTCCAGCTAAAGATAGTCTTGATTGATTCACTTCCGTTGCGAAGATCATTAGTTCGTCTTCAACTTAGTGACCGCTAACACGACACCGTTCTAACAGAAAACCCTTAACGCAGACGAAACCACAGACGGCGCGCGCATGCGCTTCACCTGTTCGGTCGATAGGTATGCGCGTTTGAATATATATATGTGTGCAGGCGTGTAGTCCTTCACAAATCAACCCTCAACTAAACTACTTGTCTGGTCTTAAAAATGTATAATACATAATTTTTTGTTGCGTCTGCGTAGCCATGCGAACTGGAATTATCCTGACAACGTTTTATCAGAGGTAAAGGGAAGGAGGCCTTCATAGGGGAGGGACTAGTTGACACTTCAGGGATGTGTTGTCGCCGTGTCCAGGCGCAGGTCCTTCCTCAGTTCTGGATACGGCCTGGATCCGGCGGACTGCGGTAAACCTCGGGATAAAAAGGGAAACTAATATTAGCGTAGACACCATCCTTTTTATGATGTACCAAGTACATCAGTATTTATGGGAAGTGTTCCCTTGTGCTCCTATTATGCTATTTTAAAGATTCCTACTTTTGTTTTGGAGGTTTTCTACAACAGATTTACATGCATGAAAGGTAAAAAAAACACTTTAATTTTCTCATAATATACATTGCATATCACCACATTTTTCAGGGATTCTCAAACAACCTGTCTGATGAATCAGTCTCTCTAAATGCTTCCTTTCCCTCCTAGTCAGCTCTACTCTGATTGGGCAGATGGCCCAGTCTGTATCGTGGATGTCGGAACTGAAACAGCTATTACCATAACTGAACTTTAGCTTCGAAGGCTTCCCAAAGCTTAGCACACTGTAAAGACAGTAACAATGGTGTCAATTTTACCATATCAATCCGAGCGCGAGTCCGATGACAAAACATTGGAAGAACTAGTTATTCAAACCTTCAAGGACGACATGAGCAGGACGTTTCTCAGTGATGCGCTACTTATTTTGAGAAGTTTAAAAAAGATATATATATATATATATATATATATATTATATATATATATATATATATATATTAGTTTTATTTGTTTTCAAGTTTAATTAATTGAAAGTGACAAATTGATGAAGAAATATTTTAGTTAATGACTAATAACCCTGGTTTAAGTAACACAAAAATGTAAAATGTTTATGCTATTAATGTCTGTTTCTCTCTCAGGTTGGGTGTGGTATAGTGGCCGGGCTGCTTCATTTCTTCTTCTTGTCTGCGTTCTGCTGGATGCTGCTGGAGGGGGTTCAGCTCTACCGGATGGTTGTGCTGGTGTTTCACACCACATTAAAGCATCTCTACATGTATGCGGTGGGATACGGAGTCCCTCTCGTCATCGTCATTATCTCTGCCATCTCTTATCCGCAGGGATACGGCACCGATCGACAGTGAGTTTCTGCATCCAATGGTGTTTCACAGGTGGTGTGTGTGTGTGTGTAACCATGTGACTGATTTATCATTATCCTTCTATCGTTCCAGCTGTTGGCTCTCTCTTGATCATTATTTTATCTTGAGTTTTTTCGCACCCGTCTGCATCATCGTCCTCCTCAACTGTTTCTTCTTCATCATAACTGTGTGGAAACTAGCAAACAAATTCTCCAGTCTCAATCCAGACCTCTCCAAACTCAAACAGATCAGGTGTGTGTGTGTTTTATCTTACTAAATTTAATATATTATTAGTACAGTTTTTATTAGTAAGGTTTTCTATCAGTGTGTGTGTCTCTGCAGGAGTTTTACGTTGACCGCAGTGGCTCAGGTGTGTGTTCTCGGAGGGACGTGGGTCTTCGGCTTCTTCCTCTTCCAGGAGAACGGGACTGAAGTCATGTTGTACCTCTTCACCATCCTCAACAGCCTCCAGGGGGCGCTCATCTTCATCATGCACTGCCTGCTGTCCAAACCGGTACTTACACACACCATGACAGCAGAAAACACATGATGAATGGTCTTCAACACACTGAAGGTTTGGTGGTTTGTTTGGTGGTTTAACATTGGTTTGTTTTAGACTTTTAATCACATCTCGCAGAACTTCAACAGTTTAAATTGACAGTTCACCCAAACTTCAATATTCAGATTATTTAGTCATCCTGGCGTTGTTCATTTGCCCTTGTTTGTTTTTCAGACCACAAAAGGAGTTATTAAAAAAAATCTTGCTTGTGCTCGTCCATAGAATGGCAGTGAATGGTGACCTTCTTTCCGCTTTAATAATGGATGCGAAAGTATAACAGAATGAGGTGATCACCCATCACGCACCAATGCTCAGGAGGAAGCATTGAAGTGAAATGAGCCCTCACCCCAAGGAGGCATAGCTCGCCTTGGCATTGGTACGTCAAGACAATGGCATCCACTATCCAGTGGGCCAACCTCTGCTTGGAGACAGCCTTTCCCTCACTTCATAGGTGTGCAGGGTGCATGGGGCACAGCGTCGGGAGAGCTGGGTTTGCTTCTTCCAAGGGTAGTGCTTGCAAGTTCACCACCTGGTCCCAGGAAGGAGTGGTGGGAACTTTGGGAACATATCCGGGCCAGGCTCTCAGGATTAGATGAGGGTCAGCTGGTTTAAATTCCAAGCATGTTTTGCTGACTGAAAATGCCTGTAGGCCCCACCACCCTCTTGATAGAGAAGGACCACCTGTCTTGAGAGACAGGATCTTCAGCTCGACTGACAGTAGCGGGTCAAAGAGTGCTCTCTGCAGGGCTGTATGTACTACAGAGAGGTCCTAAGAGGGGATAAGGTGTGGCCGAGGAGAATTTAGTCTCCACGCGCCTCTCAGGGACCTGATGATCAGGTCGTGCTTTCCCAGAGACCTACCGTCTACTGGATCGTGGTGTGCTGCAATAGACAGCCTTCACTTTAACCATTCTTGTAGGAAAGAAAACACTGAGCTGATTGGGCATTTATGGCCAACCAATGAATAGACAATCAATGAACAGCCAGTGAGCAGACTCCACTTCAAGGCATTAGCTCGCCTAGTAGAAGGGGCTCTGGCTTGAGGGATAGTGTCCACTTCTGCTAACCGTCCTGTCTAGAGGCCACATGTGGAGGCTCCAGAGATCTGGATGTGGGTGCCACAGGGAATACGCCACAGAGGGGCTGTTGAGAGGAGCATCAAGTCCGGTTGAGCCAGAAAGGAGCCAGTAAGGTGCCTTCCCTGACTTTGCACAGGGTCTGTGTGATCAGGCTCACAGGGGGAAACGCATTTTTGTGTAGGCCCTGGGGCCAGCTTTGTGCCAGCGCATCCGTGCCGTGGGTCCCCCGGCCAGGGAGTAAAACAGCTGGTAATGAGAGGACTCCAGAGAGGTGAACAGGTCTAACTGTGCGTCTCCTGGGGCTGGAGTCTCCATTCTCCATTTTTCGATAATTCCAATCGAGAAATAAATCCAACATGCAGGTAATCCAAAAGAAAAGATATATCTTTATAATCCTTGTTTATGAGATGCAAGAGATCCACAAGGCGAAGTAATGAAATTATTCTTGGTTGGAAATCCTCTTTTTGATCTCTAAGCAATGAATGAAAGCAGTATAATTGTTAGTGGCAATAAAGAGTCCTTCTTAAATAGAAAACATAAACTTTTTTGGATGTTCTGTCGTCCCCTTCAGGTCAGGACGGAGTATTACAATCTGTTTGATCGAATGTGTCCACATAAGAAGAAAGCAGAATACCGTGTCAGCCAGTCAGACAGCAGTCAGGTACAGTACGCTAGCGAGTGTGTTTGAGTGTTTTAATGCAGTGTTTGTGGCTTCAGCTTCTTCATTCTTCCTTTTACTTTCACAGAAACCTCTGCGGAGCGACGGCAGCACAGCGGAGTCACAGATATAAAGTGCTGGTGGATTTTTACAACACAAGATACATAGACACTTTCTACGACAAACAAAGACTTATCAAATAGCTTCAGTTTAACTTTTCCAGTCAGAAAATCTTAATATTGCTGTCTGTTCAGTTCATCTGTAAATTCGGTTCAACTGTTCATTCGGTTCATCCTTTGGCGAATGCGTCACAATGTTACTGGAGATGGAGTTAT